>PVKM010047427.1:0-11461 GCA_004027735.1 Carollia perspicillata
AGGCAGGAGGCTGGTGTGACAGGGGCTCGGTGAGGGTGGAGAAGGGGGTAGGGCTGGCCTTGTAAAATTTAACAGTATTGGAGTTTCATTTCTAAGAAGTAGGAGTTACTAGAGGGTGGCTGCCAAGGAGGGTGCGGGATGGCCGAGCATTGCTTCCTTCTTGGCCTAGACTTAGCCACAGCCCTGAGCTCCTAGGAGGGTCCCTGGGAGGCATCAGTGTCCTTGTCCCTGCCTTGCCATCAATCCCCACTCCCCGCCCCGTGTGCACATGTGTGGAGAGTCCTCCGGCAGGTCGGGGAGATGTAGCTGGAACTCCAGTGCAGCGTCGTGGACAGAGCGCCCCCCCCCCCCGGCATTTGTGTCGCCTAGCACTGCATTTGCACACGGCTCCCTTTGGTGAGTGTGCACCTAGTCCCTACTGCTGGCCACAGCGCGAGGCTCCGGCTCCCGCCCCCACCACTGGGGCGCACCGAGCGCGCCCACACAGCCCCTCGTTGTTCTGGTCAGAGCGGCGCTCGCTGTTTACCCAGGAGGGAGACCGCGGGGCTGCAGGTATTAAATGTTTGACTTGCGGAAGAATGCTGGACGGCTCTCCGGGACGTCTGCGCGACCCGCCCCCCGCCCCCGCAGCACACAGGGCGGCTTGTTTCCTGCGCCGCCGCCCGCGCTTGGCATTGCCGCCCTCCGCCGCCTCCACACGTGAAGAGGAGCCGGCGATTCGCACGTGCGTTTCCTGCTTACTGATGAGCTTGGGCACTTTTTCACATATTTGCTAACCCGCCTCCCCCTCCCCCCGCACATCGCCAATTAATGTCACTTGGGCTTCCTAGTACATTTCAGCCATTGTTCCTTATCGCTCTCAATTGTTTCACGTGTCTCTTAATTTGTCATCTGTGGCCTGGACAAAGTAACGTGAGCAAGGATGGAACAGGCAAGCCCTGTCTCAGCAGAATTATGGAAATGGTTTTGGCTTTTGTCGTGATGGACTTATTTAACAGAAAAAAATGTGCATCTAGTCACGTTCCTGAATTTTAAAATGATAGTCACGAAGTCTGTGTTTTTGGTTTCCTGCCTTCTGGCTCCACCCTGGGCCTTGTCCCTGTTCTCCACAGTTTTCTCCCACCAGACAAACGTCAAGTACCTCCCACTTCTAAATCCTGGTTCGTTCGGGGCCCACTTTCTCTAGTGTGTTAGGCAAGGACCCACATACATTGCTCCTTTCCAGGGAAGTTTTCCCGCTGCTTCCTGAAGAGTCCCCACAGGCGTGCGGTGCCACCCTCCACTGGACACAGGGCTGCCCCTCGAGTCCCCCCAGACCTGCCGGGACAAGGCCGTCTCTGCCCCCCTTTCCCTTTCTCTGCATTCGCCTGGCGTTGACAGGCCCTTTCCTTCCACGTCCATTTCAGAACATGGCTGTCACGTTCCTCAGCAGCTCCTACCAGCAGCGTAAGCCAGGCTGCACCGCATTTACAAATTCAGAAAACCCCGGCACGTCTCTAGTGCTCAGCCACCCCGAACCAGAGGACAGGGTGTCTCTCCATGGCCGAAGACCCTTCTCTACCTGCTTCAACAGAACTTTAAATTTTTCTCCCCCGAAGTCTCCTCCACTAATTCCTAGACCCGACATAAACTGTGCTGTTACTCTGAGTGGCCCCTTAACTTCTATCACACCATTTAGTTATGGCTGGCACCCAGAAATGCTTTGGGGCAGGGACAACGCTCTGGGAGGTGCAGCCGGCCCTTCCCCCCTCCGTCCCAAGGGTCGTTTGGCCCCATCAGTGAGCAGCCACAGGACCTCAATTAATCTCGTTCGTGCCAGTCAGCCTGCGGCAAACACAAGTTCCTTCTGAGCACTTCCCTGGCGGTTGCAGGCACTATCAGCACCAAGATTTAGTGAGGATTTACTGTGCCTTGATCTCATATCCCAAAACGTTGAAGTCTCTTTTTAGTTCTAAAATCTTGATCCCCCCCCCACCCCACACATAGTTCAGCAGTGTTCAAAGTGTGGTCTGAGGCCCCAGGAGCCCGAGACCTTCGGTGCGAGGTCAGAGCCGCTTTCTAGTGTCACCCAGGCACGGTTTGCCTCGTCGGCCTGCAAGCTCACTACTTAACAGAGGCATGACCCGCCGGGGCGTGGGCTTGTCGAGCTCTGCGTCTTAAATGTTTCCCAGTTTTAACCTCGAAGATGGTAGCTGTCAACAAACATGACCCATGGGGGCAGAAGGGGTCCTGGGACCAGAACGTTTGAGAACTCTCTGCCGGGGTCTGTCCGATCCCCGCTTCTGGCCCTCTGGCGCCCTGGGCCTACTCCTCATCTTAAAGGAACAGACACGTCTTTGGTTTCTTTGTTAGATTTGCTGTGAAGTAAAGCTTTGGATACATGACTTGTATCAAGTTATGGAAGTTACGGATGCTCTCTTCCAGTCCTGGCTGTCGAAGGGATGTCCCCAGGCCCTGAAATCCTATGTAGGCATTCAAGTTTACCATATTTTTTCTGCCTCCATGGAGAGAACCATACGGTTTTTCTCTCCTGGTCCCCTGACGTGGTGAACTGCGCGTGTAGAGTTTCTGATACTGGATTATCTCTGCGTTCCTAGGAGAAACCCCACTCGTCTGAGACACTGTGTAATGCACTGCTACACTCTGTTAGCCGAGGCTGGACCCGGGACTTCTGCGTCTCCAGCCACAAGGGAACCAGCTCACACTCCTCTTTCCTTGTGCTCTCCTTATTTGAATTTGGACATGCTCTGATTTGTGATTTCAAAAGATCCCTCTAGCTGGAGCGTAAATCCTGAAACAGCCCACTTTTCTCTTCGGTGTGTTTGGAAACATTAAAATAGCTCCGTAATCAAGCAACCCAATCCTTAAATTTTTCTCCTAGTGAGTTTCTGGAAAACAGGTGCAGAAACGGATCATTTGAGACACCGTAGAAATCTGGTTAATCCTGCCTGCCTGCTTTCCTTGGAGGACGGCCTGGGCCTGGTGGGGAGTGGGCTCTCCTGGGTGAGGGCGGTGCAGGGTGTATGGAAAAGCCACCGCGGTATCCCCGTGGCCTCCATGCGGGGCAACGAACGAGTACAGGCACTGCGCCCAGACACCCAGGCCAGGGAGCCTCCCTTCCCGGCAGAACAGCCCCAGCAGAGGGCGGCCCCCCATTTCACAGCCAGGGTCCCTGACCCGCCTGGGACCTCCCGAATCTCGCCGGCTCTGCCCGGACGAGACCGACCCAATCTCCCAACTCCCAGAGGGACCGAGCCTAGTCCCGCTCCAACGACCTCCTCCTCAGAATCCCACCCCAACAAAACACCTCGGCGTCCACTCCCGACTCGGATGGTCGGCTCGGGTCCTCCCGCGGCCGGCTGGGCATCCGGCCGAGGTTCCACACACCCTGCTCTCACGCCCTCTCGGTCTGAACTCTGTGGACGGCCGCCAGCGCCCCGACCCTCGACACGGAGCCGCAATGTGGGCCCCTTCTGTGACCAGGGACTCAGAACCCTGACCCCCAACACGACCGCGATCCTCAGATCTCCAACTCGGAACCACGAATTCCCGACGCCGAACCCCGGTTCTAACTCAAAATCCAGACCCAGACTCGGACCCCAGGCTCCGACCTGCGACAGCGAACTTGGTACCCCACCCTGACCCCCACCCCGACCACGACCCTCGGATCTCCGACTCGGAGGCACAAAGTCCTGATGCCAGACCCCGATCCTACTTCGGACTCCGGACCCCGACTCGGACCCCGGGCTCTGATCTGTGAGTGGTTACTCGGGATCCGGAGCCCCACACGAACCGTGACCTTTGGATCTCCGACTCGGAACCACAAACTCCAGACACCGAATCCGATCCTAACTCGGACCCTGACTCAGAACCGAACTCAGAACCACAATGGAACCCCGGTGCCCGCCCCGGATCTCCACGAGACACGGAGTGCGCCAGGCCCGGCCGAGAGCGGACCGCGGTGATCCCCGCCCGCCAGCCCGCCAGCCCGCCAGCCCGCCAGCCCGCCAGCCCGCCAGCCCGCCAGCCCCGGAGCTCACCTCGGAGCCGGCGATCACCCGTCCCACGCCTGATTGGATGCTCCCGAAGCACTGAGAAGCGGTGACCAGAGGCAGCCGTGCGGTGCCTGGGCTCCAGAGCACAGTGCGTGGCGGGTGCGGCCGTTGGGAGCGTGGATGGAGGAGCGTGGACCAAGCTGCTAGCCGCGTGGCGGGCGGTGGCAGACTGCGGAGCGGGTGTGGCGGCGCTCCGACCCTGGTCGACGTGGCGGCCACCCCACCGCTGATTGGGTGAGCCCATGGGCCGGGCTTGCCGCCTTACGCTGCAAGGATTGGCCGGCCGCGGCAAGCGAAGTGCCGCGCTCTGCTATTGGCCGAGAGGGGCGGCCACCAATGCCACCGGGGCGTGTATTGGTCGGGTGGTCTCGGCGCCACGTGCCCCGCCCCGCCCCACCCCGTCTGCTCCGAAGTAGCGCCACCCCCACCCTGCCGCCCCAGGATCCGGGGTCCCGACCGCACATCCGCACCCGGAGACAGAGAGGAGGTCAACTGCAGACGTGGCCACTACTCCCTATGCCACTCCCAGCCCTGGAGTGACTGACCCCATGGGCCATTTGCAGTACTTGGTTGCCCTATGCAAACCCTTATTCCAGGGTCCACGAGGGCAGATGCGCGTGGGGTAGTGGTGCGGGGATAGGCGGGTAGCTCCTGTTCTCGGAAAGACCCGTGGCAGGGCCTCTGCTAAAGACATCATGGTCGGCCTTTGGGTGATCCTGGGAGGAAGGAAGGTGCCAGGACCTTCTCAGGTCACCCTTTGGGAGATGGCAGGGCCTGGGTGATCCAGGAGGTTGGCTTCCAGCTTTGACCTCCACAACCCTGAGTGTGATTTCCACTTTCTGATTTCCTCATGCCCAGACGGGAAGCCTGTGTTGTGACCATCTGCTCTACCACCCGCCCATCCACGCACCCACTTCTATCTTGCATGGCTGCTACACTCATCCTGGGTTCCCGCCATTGCCCTCAACACCAGAGGTCTGCAGCAAAGGGCAGTCAGGATGCCTGACCTCTTGGGGCGTTCCATCTCCTGAGGCTTTGCCCGCACAGCTGGGCTGTTCAGGCTTCCCGAGCAAACTACAGAATGATTTTGGCATGTAGAGCTTCCAGTATGTTCTCAGAAGTTGTACACGCTGCCACCCCCACTCAGGGTTGACTTCAAGCCTGAAGGAGCAGGAGGCTGGAACCAGCCAAGCAAGTGGCTGTCCCTGCACCCAAAGCATGCCATCAGGCCATTCATCTCGGCTGCCTTTGCACTGGGTCCCATGCTCCGAGGGGCCCCAGGCTCAGGGTGTGACGCTCTGCTGACACCATCTCGAAGTTTGTAATAATTTTATCTTTGAACTTGAGTTTTGTAGGTGAAGTCTGACAGGATAATGGGGTGTGCTCTGGGGGCTTGGAACCAAGGCTCTCCTGTGTTCCCACCACCTCCCTGCCTCAGGACAGGCTCTCAGCCGCACGGCCCCCTCTCCGAGCTCCCACTGGGTGGCTGCTGCTGCTCCAACTGTGGCCAAGAATGGCAGGGAGGGCCTGGGGTCCAAGCCACACTCTGCCACACCCGGTCCCCCAAGGAAGGCAGAGATGACGCTACCAGCCCAATGGAGCTGTGGAGACAAGAATGAGAGCTCTTGCATAGGAAGGCAGCGCGGGGGCATCAGGGTGAACCCAGCCACAGGCAGCACCCAGTCCCTGCTGCCGTGGGGAGTGGGATTCAGCCCAGCTTTCTGCCTCAGGCAGCCTCCCACACCCTTCTGCGGGAGACCAAGACCTCTCCCAGGAGACCCCCCCACCACACACACAGGTCCACTCTCACCTCCCTGGGGACCTCAGGGGCGTGAGAGGTGTTTAGATTGGTTTCAGCAAAGCGGAAATCTGCGTAGATTTGGGGTTTACAGTCCAGCCGGAAAGGCCTGAGTTCTGGGAGGGAGTTTCATGCCTCACTGGTCTGCCGCCTGCCTTTGGAGTGCCGTGCCGTGGTCGACTGCCCCAGTCCCCACTGGAGGACACGAGCTTTTCCCCAGCCTTTTGTTCTGGATTTTGTCTTGAATCCAAGGATGCTGAGCATGGGACGAAAAGCCACCGAAAGCCTCGCCTGGCATGGCTCAGTGGACTGAGTGCCAGCCTGCAAACCAAAGGGTCGCAGGTTCGATTCCTAGTCAGGGCACATGCCTGGGTTGCGGGCAAGGTCCCGGTGGCAGCCACATGAGTGGCAACCACACATTGATGGTTTTTTTTCCTCTCCCCCTCCCTCCTCTTCTGCCTAAAAATAAAGTTTTTTTTAGGCCACCTAAAAAAGTCCACTTCCTATGGTGACCACCCTCCCAGTAAAGAGTGACAAAGGGTGTTGATTGGGATTTCATGAAAGCTAATTTTTAAAACTGTGAAAATGGAGTTGATTTGATGTTACACTTAACAAAACTGGGGTTCCGATGGCGGGCCCGGCCGGGGGCACACCTCGCAGGTGGCCGGAGCCCCTCCCCGGTGTTTTCATGTCACAGAGCCTCGGACAGAGCCGCTGCCTCTGAGCCTCGGACCCTCATCGCCCAGAGACTGGGGTTCTCACCTGGAGTAGGCCCCGCCGAGGGGTGCGCTCCGAGCCAGACTGAGGGTCCTGCTGCTGTCAACCTCGACACAGTTGTCGGGAAGGACAGCTCTGAGTCCCAGGCGGCCTGAGTCCTCCCCCCACACTCACCGCACATGGGGTGCTGTCAATCAGCCAGTGCCGACCGCCAGCCCGGGCGCACCTGTCGTGTATCCCCCCACGCCCACCCCTTCTGCAGTCCTTTGGGGGAGACTAAGAGGGGTTTGTTGTCTCGTCGGGAGACAAGAGACATGTGGGAATTGGCTGGAGAGGCATGTGGGGCTGGGCAGAGTCCAGGCCAGCCAGGGCCCACAGGGGCTGCGGGGCAGGCTGGGAGGGGGAGCCTGGAGCTGGCCTTGGGCACACTGGCAGAATTTGGGGAGAGGTGGCAGGCGCAGCCAGCCCCCCTCGGTTGTGCTGGGTCCCTCCCAAGCCAAGCCCAGACCAGCCCAGGGGCATTCTGGGTATTCCGGGTCCTGGAAGCCCTGGGGTGTGGCTCCTTGTCACCTCCTTGGGTGCGGGAATACTGGCTGGGTGCAGGGCAGAGCGCCCTGGCACCTGGAGGCCTCTAGGCCGGTCCCCCAAGTGACAGAGGATTTCTGGTTTATCTCAGCTGTGCATGGTGGGGGCTACCCTAACGTCCCCCACGCTCCCCCCGGCACTAACATTTGGGGTTCAGAGGTTTCCTCGCAGGCCCCTGCACCCGAGTGCACGCAGGCACACACGCATGCACAGCTGAAGAGAATTAGGCTCAAACCGTCCACTCGGCTTTTCTCTTGATTCCGAGGTATTTAGGGTGGGGGTGGGGGATTAGGGGAGGAAGTGGCTGAGCTAATTCTCCTGCGTTTGCCAGCACAGAAGTGCAGATGGGGCCCAGAGCCCCTCAGTGTCCTGGGGGAAAACAGCGGCCCTCCTCCGCCCTGGGCAAGGGGTGAGACGTGGCAGGCCTGGCTGGGGCCTTCTCTGGGCCGCAGTTCATCCCCCACCACCCCCACCCCAGAGTCGAGGGTGGAACCAGCTCCAGGCTCAGCCAGGTTCCCACAGAGCTGCTTCCCCCCACCCCGCGCAGAGAGGCCCAGCGCCACGTGGCCGCCTCAGCACCATCTTCCCAGGAAGGGCTCCAGCCCCACGCTGCTCTCAGCAGTGGACGGGGACATGGAGGGGCCCAGGGAGCCCGGGGTCCGCCTGATGGACCAACGTGGTCGCCACCCCTGTCTCCACGTTCCCAGCACCAGCAGCGCCCCCTCCGTCACACTCAGTGCGTCACCAGGCACACGTATGCTCCCACGCACACGCCGCTGCTGCTGTCCTGGGTGAGGGCTCCATGACCCCATGACCCTCCGTCCAGGGGCTCCTCCCCTGACCCTGCTTCCCGTGTCCGCATCCTGCAATCTCCCTCCTCCTCCGCCCCTGTGTCTCCCGGGCTGGCGTTTCACTTGGCCTCCCCTTCCGCCTGATGGCTCTGCCCAGACGGTGACTCCCTGCTCTCCTGCACACTCGTACCCGCCTCCCCCACCCCCTGCCCCTGCAGGGGGCACACCTTCACATCCCCCCTAGGCTCCCTGCCCTGGGGTCCCCACTTCAGAGCTCCGCAGCCCCAATGAGGACAGGCAGCCGCCCAGTCGTTCGGGGACCCGACAGGCCACAGTGGGGTGAAGCACCATGGGGCGGGGCATCTCAGGAGGTTTGTGGGGAGAGGAGTGGACAGGATCAGGTCTCCCTTCTGGACGCTGGACATAGAGAAAGAACTAGAGTGGGCAGGGGAGGTGGGGGGCCCAGGAGGGCTGTGTGGGGACTCGCCGTCACCCAGTGCCCAGGTGTGGAGGTGGTGGCAGCTAAGAACATGTGAGTGGCGGTCCGGTGGGCGCTCCCAGGGAAGGCAGCCTTGGTGGGGCTCTGCTGCTGGGGTGAGGAGAAGCTTCCAATAACCCCTGGGATGGGCTGGGGGTCAGGCTGAGGGTTGAGTCAAGTGGACGAGCCAGCCCTTAAGATACCTGTGTACGTGGGTCAGCCCCCAACCTCCACCCAGCTCCGTGGGACTTTCCCTGTTTTAGGCTGCCCAGGGCCTGGGGCGGGTCATACAGCTCAGGGGGACCAGGTGTGACAGGCATGGGACCTGGCCCCCTGGGGTGGTCTAGTCCCAGCACAGCCTTGGCCCCAGTGCACTGCGTCTCCAAGAGCATCATGGGAATGGAGTGACAGGGAGCATGGGAGCAGGCATGCCACCCTGGGCCCGGCCCTACCCTCTCCTCTGGAGCAGATTTGCTTGCCCGAGTCGAGGTCTGCAGGGGCCCGGCGGGTGGGGCAGGGGTCCCGGTGAGTGGCAGCATGGAGTGTGGGCCGCTCCCACGCAGAGGGCAGCTGTGCTGTGTGTGCGTGTACACTGGGGCACTGCGCAGCCAAGCCTTGATTAGCCAGCCCTGCCTCGCCCAGAGCCCCCCTCCGAGGCGGCGAGCACGGCAGCTGTCTCCTGACCACCTGCTTGGGGCCTGGTTGGGTGCCAGGCGTGGGGATGGGAAAGCAAAGCGCGCAGGGCCCGCCAGCCCTGCGGTCTAAAGGGCTTTTCCCAGCTCTACTTTTCACGGTGCCAGCCGCCCCAGGTCTCACCTGCCTCCACACCCCGCCTGGCCTACCTTGCCCACAGCCGTCGCCGCATTGGGTGTGTACGCACCTCTGGGGGCCGCCCAGAGAGTGTTTCCAATGAGCTTCCACGTCCAGGGAGAGGAGAGGTGTCCACGGGAAGTCCTATCCCGCTGCTCCAGGGCTTCCAGATTCTTTTTAATCAGGGAAGGGCCCTCACGCGATATTTGGGGCGCAGAAAGACATGTGCAGACACCCCACCATGATCCTCAGCTCTGTGCTCGAGAGGGCGGGGGCCCACCGTGGAGCCCACTGAGCCTCTGGTGACGGTGGGTGTTCGAGGTGGCAGTGAGGGGCCCCAGAGAAGCTGTGAGAACATCCTCACCAAGCCTGGCAGACTCAGAGGACGGATGTAACCTGGACAGAAAACCCAGGCATGGGAAGAGAGCAGCGGCCTAGGGCGCCCAGCAGCGGGGCGGGGTTAAGCACAGTCTGTCCCCCAGGCCTTTGAGACCTCCCCCCTTGAACGTGGTCTGGATGTAGTGATCTGCTTCTGACCAGTAGATACGGTGGAAGTAACACAGGGTGACTTCCAAGGTTAGGTCATAAAAGGCATCGCGGTGCCCTGCCCACTCTCTTGCCAGGGTCGCCACCTTTGGGAGAAGCTGGCCGCCATGTTGTGAGGACACCCAAGCATCCCTGCAGAGAGGGCCACTCGGGGAAGACCCATGGCCTCCCCACCGCAGCCTCCTGAGTGAGGCACCTTGGAAATGGCCCTCCAAGTCTGGGCCGACAGTCGAATGCCCGCAGCCCTGACCACCCTCCAGGCACTCCTGGACTCCTGGCCCTCAGAAACCGTGAGGTTCTAGACGGCGGTGGCCGTGCAGTTGTAGGGCGACCTGGCACTTGGCCACACCGTGACAGCCTCCCTGGCCAGGCTCAGTCTGACCCCTGACTGGAGCAGCAGAGAGGGCTCCGCCGGCCTGTCCACTTTCGCCAGTGGATGACGCTTCCTAGGGAGGTGGCATGTGGCCACTGGAGGAAGTGTCGGCGGCCAACAGCAGCCTATGCCCAGGTGTGCCCACCGCCGTTCCTGCTCCCTCCATGTTCGAGCTCCATCCTCCAGGCCGGTAGCTTTTCGAAGGAGGTCCCCATGCAGGTCCCCTGCCGGGGCGAGCAGTCTCAACTCAGTAGGTAGCCTTTGGGCAGGAGAACACTGTTGGGCTGGAGCTGGGGGTGACTCTGTGGCCACGTGCTCATGGCTGGGAGAGTGACACAGAGCTGCCGCAGGCGGCTTCCCCCTGAGAGCTCCGGACCCAGTTCTCTGGGACACGGGCAGCATGGAGGGCAGCGCCCTTCTCTGCTGGGCTGGGGACCCCACCTCACCAGCCACCTCCAGGGCACCTGGGCAGCAGGGGTTACAGTGCCTCCTCATCTGAGTGGGCCCCACTGGTCGGTCCCCAGCCCGCCTTGGAGGGCACGGCCCAGGGCAGGCGGGAGCCCCATGGTATGGTAGGGACCCCCTTTCTGCTCCTTTCCCAGCGTCCTGCCTGTGGGGGCTGGCAGTTCAAACTGTACATTCTTTGGCTCTCCAGGGGGCAGCTTCCTGTCCTCAGTTGGGGCCCACGTGTGGCCCTGAGGACTGCTCGAGCTGCCGATGGTTCTCGTGGGACCCGGGCCCTGGAGACCCGACCCAACAGCCGGCTCTGTTCCCAAGTGTCCTGCACTTGGGAACATCACCGAGGCCTGTCGCCGGTCAGCACAGTGGAGGAGAGCAGACGCTGTGGTCCCCCCCGCCCCCCATTTTCTGCCCTCCCTGGGTCTTTGGGAAAGGCCTGTGCTTTCTTTCCGGCAGGCAAGGCTGTTTCTGCGCCTTGGGCATCCCGCGAAACAAAAGGCGGAAGTGGTGCTTATGGATGGGATTGCTTGGCTCCCCTCCCCCCAAGGCTGGTATGTGCCTGCCCTGCCGAGCCACGCCCCCGCAGCCCCGGCCTCCAAGGCCAGCTCACCCTCTGGGCGCTAGACCGCCTGGCTGCGGGTCCCACTCACACCCGCTTTGAGGCTCTCAGAGCAGTCTGGGCGCAGAAGAGCAGGGAGTGGGTGTGGCCACAGCCCCCCATTATGGGGAGGATCGGTCCCCCACACAGACCCAGCAGCTCGGAGTGGTCGCCACGTCGGACCCAGTTCTAGCTTCAGGGCAGGAACTTGCTCAACCCTCTCACAACGCACTGTGGGGATGAGGAAACTG
>PVKM010047428.1:0-11448 GCA_004027735.1 Carollia perspicillata
CTGGCTGGGCGTTATTCAGGGCTTCGAAAGAGGTGGGACGGTGGACAGCAGTTGAATGCCCCTCGCCGCCTCCCCTCACTCCCAGCGTCCTTGCGTGGCGAGCCCAAGGCTTCCGATTGTTTCCTGAGGTCAAGCAGCGAGGACGCACTTCACTGAGAAGTATCCCTTTGGTTACCCTTTCCCCACGTACTTCTGGGAAGTGACCTAAGGAAACGGTGCCTGCTGCACTCGCAGAAGCTTAAAATATTCGACGTGTTGGTAGATGCAAACATTTCAAAACGTAGGAAAATTAATAAGCATATGAAAATCTACGACAAGCCCTAACAACCGATTTTTATCTATCACGTTATAGCCGTCCACTTTCCATCTAAATATTTAAAAAATCTCGTGATTTCATGTAGTTTACATAAACCACAGGCATTTGGCATTCACTTTTGTGTTCTATTCCAAAATGTTCATGAACTGGCAATTGGCCTTCAAAACCTACTTAAATACATATTTTTAATTCTGGAAAAAATAAAATTCAGTTGAACTCATTGCATGTACATTTTATGAAATATATATGTGTGTATGCGTGTGTGTGTGTGTGTGTAGTTGGTAGAAGGTTCTCTAAGGTTTCCCCGCCCCCCGCCGACCCGCGTTAGAGCCCGACAGCGTTCATGCCCTTAGTTCACCACTTCAGTGATATCTAGTAATAAAATCTTTGCGGTCCCAGAATATAATCAATCTAGAATTTCTTTCTTTGGATGTTTACATCATGCAGAGTTTTCGTTACAATCCTGTTAACATGTTTTGTTTAATCCAAGACATGTTAGAAAAGAAAAACAAAACTGAACGTTCTTACGGAGGGAATACTTTTTCTTAGCTCTTGACTTGATTGAGATATCAGCGGTAGCACTTGGAGTTCCCTTTTCTTTCTCCCCAAAATGTGTGTCTGATTTTACTTATCAGACGATGCATCTGTGTTGACAGCAGTTTGTCTTTTGATTGTATTTCCAATAATACTACTTGCAGCAAGTAGGGGGTACGCTGTAAAGAGAAACAGCGTCCAGAAGTGCACCACTCTCTGGCGTGTGTCTGTCTACTCCCTCTTTAGCTCCCCCAAACATACCCTGAAAAGATCCCTGATTCTTGAGGGCTTGAGATGTCTCTGAAAAAAATGAAATTCGAATGTCCCGTTGGAGGGAGCTTTTGTGTTTCTGTATGTAAGATTTGGACAAAGGAGCTGTTCGGGATCTTTGGGGGAAATAATCTGCCTAGAAACAGCCTGGGAAACAGCACCTCCCCGTGAGGTCCCGCGCAAGGATCCCCACCACCGAGCCGTTTGTAGGTTCCTGTCTGTAAACACTCACTGTTCAGGCCATTATTTTCCCTCTTCCACTTTTATTGGATAAGTGCAGCTGTGAAGAACCAAAAAGAATATGTATTGGAAAAGAATAGGGGGGATTCTCGAATTCTAAAGCTGTGCCATAATTTCTAGTTTCACTTCTCTCCTCCCCACCTCCCCCACCTTCCTCTCCAATTTGCAGGACCACGTGTGCGGTTCTGCATCCCACAGTCTCTTCTCGTGTTTCTTATATAGTTTTTCGGATTTTTTCCCTCTCAAGTAGTCAGAAAAATAATACCAAGGGGGGAAAGCCCTGAAATCGAATTGCGAGCCACCAGGCAGAGCGACCGGGTGCGTCTGCACAGCAGCAGCGTCTCTGGGTCTCCGGGCTTTTCCAAGACGGCACCTGAATGTGCCAGCGTCCTAGACTTCAGGAAAAAGTGACCAGTCTTAGAAAGAAGCCAGACTCCCTCCCACAGAGTGAAATCAACAAAGAGCACCCTCCTACCTGAGGTGAATTTCGCTTAACTGTCTGAACCGGGATTAAGTCGTTTCATGGTCTGTCGTTTTGTGATTGCTCCCACGTCGCCACAGACCCGCGCGCGATCCCAGACTTTCTCGGTCCCCTTCTCCTCTCCTCTTCTCTCCTCCTCTTCCCTTCCCTTCCCTTCCCTTCCCTTCTCTTCCCTTCCCTTCCCTTCCTTTCTCTTCTCTTCCTTTCTCTACTCTTCTCTCCCTAGATCATTTTTCACATGAAATGATTTATCCCGGATTGATCCTCGCAGCCACATTTGCAGTATTTCTTGAACAGTGAACACCGCTTTCAGAGGTAAACGGTTTGGTAAGCATTTCTAGATCACGTTTAACTTTCAACCTCCATACATACCCAGCCCGTGGCTGGCCTCCTGGAAATGCTTTCACCAGCACGGAGTACAGGTACCATGTCACTGCATCCGACTGAATGTAAGACTCCCCATGTTGCTCCAACCACACCCAAACCTATTGAATTAGTGACTCGAGACTGCTAGGAACTTATACTTCACTCCACTTGAAACGTTAGCAATTTCTGTAAGTAGTTGCACTGCAGTGACTACAAGGACCCTTGTTTTCTTACCTATGGAAAATAATTCCTTTTACACTCTGGCGCTTCCCACAGCTGATCACCAGTGGTTTCCTCTGCTGATGGTGAAGTGATTTGAGTTTTTCCTTCTGCATTTAATCTGAAGGGAAATTTAGGCAAATTATTGGGCCAGCCCTTTACTTAAGGCCCTACAACAAATTAAAAAATGAAATCCTGGGACAAAGATTTCAGAGTAAGATGGCCCTTAGCTGTCAGCATGCTGTGTGTTCTGAAAACAAATGATAAAATGTATCCGTTGGAGTCCCTCCTTTCCTATTCACCACAAACACATGGCTCGGCATTATGATTCAGTTCATAGATACGCAGAATGTCATGTTAAAGGCACTGGTCTAAACGAAGCATACAGTAATTCCAAGTTTTGTTCCTTAGAAGATAGCTTAAGCTATAAAGCATTTGTTGGCTAACATAGAATATCCTACCAAAACAGAGCAAGCAAACAAAATGTATGGTGTTAGGAGATAAGCCACATGGAAGCAAAGAATAAAATAAGGCAAAGAAAAAAAAACAGACAAAAACAAAAACAGAAACAAAAGAAGTCCACCCCAATCAGCAACTCATCCAACTGTCAAGGATGCATCAGGTTTTCACACTGAGAACAGCTCATCAGTGCCTCTCACTGTGTGTTAAGAAATAAAGACCTTCACGATGTCGGAGGACATAATTTTCCTCATTCTAAATATTTTATGCTTATCAGACAAATAATGGATTGTTTGCTTTTTCTCTCTTCCACTACTTGGGCACTAATGTTGGCACTTAGACGGTGCTTGATTTGGCATGCAAGGCTAGACAGTTTAAAAATTACCTTTACAGTGACCCCTGGTGCTATTCTTCAGGCTTATTGTTGGCCAACAGAGAGCTGCCTGTTGTGCCTAAATGGGCCTTAGCCCATAATCTATGCTTGTATAGCATACTCTTTCAGTGAATCCAAGCTTGCTTATGCTTTGTCAAGTAAGGACAAACCTGTTAATTTTATTTTGCATGACGACAGAATTCACAACATGAAATGGATTTTCTTAAAAAGTTTAATAGTCATTTACAGCTATCAACCAAAAATCAACAAAAGTACTATCAGCTATCTGCCAAAACATGGTCAGGAAATAGCAAATGAGAGTTAACCTGGAGAAGAAGCAGTGTGTCTGAGGAAATATAATCCAAAAGTTATAAACTTGAAGTCCAAATCCACACTGTTCATGAGTCACACTCCCCCAAATTTCTGTTCTGCTGGCCATTGGGGTTTATTTATGGAGCATGCAGTCCTGTTCTGCACTATACCAGAAGAGCAATTATGTTGGAAATTTTTTAAAATCCACCTGCAATTTTATGCCTGGAGGAAAAGGTGTTATTTTAAAAATTACTCTAGTTGTGAGAAAAAAGAATAAATCTGATGCTTGCTTGTCAAATAATATTATAGAAATATAAAAAATCAAGCCACTGCCTTTTGGGTAGTGGGAGGGAAACTGACTGCTACACTGAGGAATCATATTCCCCAAAGCACTTGTTAGGTATCATCTCTTTAAAAGGTGAAGGCAACTCACAAATGAATATGTTAGTAAGTAGAATGATCTGGATAAAATCAAGTTGAAAGCTCAAAGTGCCTGAGAGCTATAAAGGTAGCTGACAATGAAAAGAACATGTATGCCAAGAGTGAAAAACAATAAAACAAAAGGAAAATTAGCCAGATTAAGTAGGCAGAAAGATTACATCTCAATAACTTTAGAAAATTCACTTAAAAGGGGAAAAAATCAACAGAACAGGTGGATTTTTAAAAATTTAATCAAATGTTCAATAAAATTTACCTTAGTAATTATTTGTGACATACAAGACACAAGTAAAACATTACTGAAAAATTCACCTGAAGTCTTTAAAAGCAATCTCACCAGGAGCCCTAGTGCTGCATGCCTCCCCTGGTCTCTTCAGCTATTTACACACAAAGGTAGGAGTAAACATGTTGGCTTAACCCCAGATCCTCCCTCTACCTGCCTCCAAAATCCCTGGCGTGGTAAAAGAATTTGATGATGTTCTTTAGAAGTCTGGGTAGGGGGACATGTATTTCCTAACATTAGTTAACAGTAAATGGTTTAGAAAACCAATCTTAATGTAACAAGAAACTGGATGTTAAAGTCCAATTTTATGGCTCAGATAAGTTCCTGCTGAGTGTGCAAATGTCTCCCTGGTCTCCCTCCCACGTTTTTAAAGGAAGCAATAGGCAAAGAATTAGCTTTCAGATGACAAGATATTCCATTAGACTGAAAAGCGCATGCTATTTTTATAATATGAAGGTCCCGGAGTATAGTGACCGCGTCTTTAGTCTTGTGCATAACCTTTCTTGGTATTATTATTCCAGTGGCTTCAGTGAATGCTCTCCAGCCAGACACACTCAATGGTAAAGGAGTTAAAGTGGTTCCTAACAGTATGAAGTGATTTAGTTCAGTGAAAGAAGACAGGCCAGTGTTGGGGAAAGTGACTGGTCCATTAATTGCTTCTTTAAATGGTGTTGATACTTAAGAAAATTCCTAACTCAAACCTGGTAGTTGGCTCTGTTCTTGGCTGTTCCCATATGGTCCGGTCTTCTCCCAAAAACTCAGGAGTAAAACTCCATCTAAGCTAGCGGGCTAGATTTTCTTCCTCCTTCTTAAGGAGAAATTCCATTGGGTACATTTGAAAGTATTTCTATGTGAAATTACATTGCCAAACTAAATAATAAAGGAATTTTTGAGAGAGAGAGAGAGAGAGCAGAAACATTTCTTTGGAATCAGGATTGATCATAACATACCCAACCTGTAGGCAGCATACAAATGCTCAAAGAACAATAAACTGTTGGTTTTTGCCCTCTTACTTCTGTGGATCTATATTTAATTATTTGAATAAGACCCAGATTTAAATATACATTTCTGTCATGTATCTTGTGTTTATGTCATAAACCAGAGTATAACTCTATACTTAAGCAATTTTTTGTTCTTTTATGTGCAAAAAAACTTCATTTCTTTATTGTACATAACACTGGTAAAGATAGCAGTTAAGTTTAACATTTTATGACATACAAGTGGCTAAATGTTCTAAGTCTAGTTTAAACAGATATGTAAGTAAATCTGTGTGGCATTTGCTAATTACTCACATAGAAATGCTGCAAATATATCTATATAGACACACACATCAATAGACGAATATAAACTGCTGTGTAGAATATCAAATTGTTTATTATGAATATATGTTTTATTGGGTTTTGGCTTGGTGTTGAAGGGGTATTTAAATGTCCATTGAAAGTTTTCTTCATCCTTGCATACATGTCCAATCAAAAATATTAAGTTTATTTTATGTCGAAAATAAACCTGTCTTGGGTGATACAATGCATTTTCAGATTGCGACCTTATGCCCAGGCATGCCTGTAAATCCACCCTGTGTGCCTGTGACTGATTTGGGACTTAGATTTCTGATTTGGCTGAGAAATGTGTAAAAACCTCAAGTAGTCAACAACTCCCCACTGGCTGGGCATCTGAGGGGCTCAAGAACATTGTTTATTCCAGCAAGTGTCTGGGATACATTATACTTCATGAGCTGGCTCCTGCTACTCCTGTTTTGGAGAATATGATGAATTTGTATACTGTGCTAAAATAAATGTACTTTGCCTAAATAACAGTTTTTCTTCACAGAAAATTTTGAATATGACTCTATCTTCTGAACCTAGTACTGCCAATATTTTAAATAGAAGGCATTTCTGAAAGAGCGATAGTGAAATAAATTCTTTACCCTTTCAAATTCAGAAACTGGTTCAAAATTTAAATTTTTATCCAACAGCCATCTGAATCTAGGTTTTGAGAAGTTAAAAAAAATAAAATTCCTGGATATTTGGGTTGAAAGATGTTTTACATATTTTTTAAGGAAATACCAGGATCCAGGATCAAAAGACTCCCTGTATTAATATGTAAAAAATTTATATTGTAAGTTATTTTTGAATTATAAAAATTGACTTAAAATGTGATTTTCTTTTTTTTAAATTTTAATTGTTCAAGTACAGTTTTCTGCCTTTTACCCCCATCCCAGCCCACCCCTCCACCCTCCCCACCTCCCTCCCATTTCCACACCCCCCCTTGTTATTTTCCACGTGTCCTTTATACTTGTTCCTGCAAACCCTTCCCCTTTTAAAATATGATTTTTAATAAATACCCTGCCTGTAATTTTTGACAAGAGAAACTTCCTTTGCCTTTGGTGTTCTTAGCAGACACATATTTGGTAGTTTGGGGTTGTTGTTGCTCCCTCCTTAAATAAAAATTTTGATCACATATACTTTAAGAGACTGTGGGTTTGTAAATTGTTTCATATTTGTGAATGGGTAGAAAGGATAAGCAGTGGATTGAAGAAGACTAAGCCATCCTCATCAACTGGCTAATTTGGTTACTACTTCTATTTGGACCCAGTAATGCAGTCTTGTTGGGTTAACATAATTTGTCAATGCATTGACTTTTACAAAAAGTCCTCTTCACAGGATATACATGGTCTATCTTGAAAACTTGCAGGATCTGCATATGTATAAACATCCAACAGTTCAGGATGGCAAATCAGTCTTTAGGTAGATTTCTGACTATGTCTTGTGCATTGGTTTTATCTCCAAATCTATAATCTGTGGTCTTTGAAGGTGAAGGGTTAGGTCTCATTGTCCTGACTTCACAGCATCTAGTACAAATCAACAGGTACTTGATGACTGATAGAAGCAGCAGTCAAGTGTGTGAATCTGAACAATTTTGAAAGCGTGTGTAGGATAAAACCCATATTCATGCCATGCTTTGTACTTTCTCAGGCCCTTTTGCTTACATGATCTCATTTGATGTGAATAATCGAGTAGGGGTGGGGAAAGGATTTCATTTGAGAGGGACAGACGAGTGCCAACATTTGAATGCTCACAGAGAAGCCCTGAGTCCTGTAAGAGCAAGTCATCAAGGTATTTGCATATCTCTCACTGCTTGTGATTGGATTCCCTAAATCAAGAAAGAGGAAGTTCCCGGGAGAAGGGGCAGCTCAGATTACTGGCCTGTAATGGACGCTTCATCCAGTGCTGAAATACTTGCCAGGCTGAATCAAGATTCTCTCTAGACCCCATTAAGTCAGATGCAGAGGGATTTGAGGGTTACAGAAACTTCCCCCTACCCTCCCAAAGGGGATCCCGGATGCAAAGAAATGGGGAAAGTAGTGGAGAGTATACAGGACATTTAGTCCAGGCTTCCCCACATGATTTGGGGCAATCCACTTACTGCTCTTTGCCTCGGTTTCCCTAAATACAAGAAGTTAGATTGTATAGCTTTTAGACCACTCATGAAAAGATCTGAATCCCAGTTGTTTAAATAAATTTCAGAATGGTTGCTTATTCCTTTATATTCTCCGCCCTCACTGCAAAAAAAATCACCCTGTCCCTCCACCCACCCTTTCCCTCAGGTCCACCTCATGCACACCTAGCCCTTCCTAGTTGGCAGAGCTAACCCACCACGCGCCCCCTCAGTTTAAACACTGCAAGAGCCCAGGAGTCCCGGTCACCCTGCGAGGCCTGGGCAGCCGGCCGAGCTCAGCTCCGCGCCGAGAGGCCGGGGGAGAGGCTGGGGGCCCAGGAAGGGGGTCCTGGGAAGAGGGCTCTGGTCGACAGTGCCCGCCCTGGTGTCGCCGTGCTCTCAGAGTCACACGAAGGGCGCCCCTCAGCCCGGAGACACAGACGCATTTAAGAAGAAAAGGGAAAAGCCACCGCTGGCTCGAATTTCTGGAAGCAAGGGCAGTTTTTGCCCTAAACACCGAGACAGACCCCCTCTTAGCGCTGCCCTGGCCGTTACCCATTTTCCATTTGTTTTTGGAAGAACCGGTTCCTCAGCCCCACACCGCCAGAGTTGGGACACCCGTAAGTCCTACTGCCCGGCCCCTGTTGCCGGCCACCCTCCCCGGGCGCGCTCTCGTGCCACCTCCGTCCCTGCCGCGCTCTCGCCCTGCCCCGGCAGCCGGCCGGCTTTGGCCTTCCCTTGGGTTGCGGTGACGAGGAGACTTTGTTGTGAAACTAAATCTGACCCTTTGGCTCCGAGGCAGGGCCGAGAGCCCGGGCTGCTGACGCCGCGGCCCCACCCGGGGCAGGAGGGCGGCGATCGGAGCCCGGGCAGCAGTGGAGGGGGCGCTGCTGCCGCGGGCCCCGACTTCGGAGCGATCGCGCCCTCTGGCACCCCAATCCGCCTGCGCCCCCGAGGCCGCCTGCTCTGGTGGGCACCGCCGCCAGGTACGCGAAGCCACCTGGATGGGCGCTGTGGGTGCGCGCAATCACGGGACCGTGTCGGGGCCAGCTGCGGTGACACTCGGGGGGGCGTCCCCTGGCCTGGCAGCCTAGGGCGCTGCACGTGGAGGGATGTGTCGGGGGCTGGCTTGTTTTCCTTCGGGGAGCTGGGGACTGACTGGGACGTCGGGGGAAGGAGGGGGAGGTCATCTTGACCTTATTTGTTGTTGAGATTGCTGTCTTAGATGTGTGCTTGGGGCGAATCTCCAGTCCTAGGAACCGTTTGGGGAGCAGCAGGGGCAAGCAGTTATTCATTTTTTAGCGTTTTCTAGCCCCGGAGTTTCTTCCTTTGGTTAAAGTGGGTCCGTAGGTCCAAATCAAAGAGGCCAGTTAAAAGAAGTAGCAGATGGTTTGGCGAGGCATAGTTATTTCTATGAATAACTAGGGAAACAATAAAAAAAAATAAACAGGACCTTTGCTTTACCTTTGGTGAGTTTGGGGGAGTTGGGAATACTGCATACGGTGGAAACAATTTTTATTGTTGTCTTTTTGTTAATTAGGACCCACTCACCTTTTTCGTTCTGGCAGCCAGACTGACTAATGCTAGCTAGGTAAGTTATCTCATAAAACTCAAGACTTCTTGAAAAAATTCAAGTAGGGGAAGGACTCAGCCCTTTCAAGAAATGTGAATTGATATTTAAAAGAATCACTGTCAAGGGTCTCCTCAGCACAGAGGATCCCAGCTATGAGTGAGAAGTGCAGGAACAACATAAGAGCAGAATGTCCATGTGAGGAAGGCATTTCTGTCCAGAGACCCTAATGCCCTGCCCTGTGTCTCTAGCTCTGAGCTGTTCACTCAGCCAACACTGGGAAACAGGCCATGCACCAAGCACCTTGTTATATGGATACAGATAGTTCCCGCCCTGAAGAAGCAGTCTGGTGGGCAATCATGACCTAATGTGACTAGTGCTCTGACGGGGGAAAAACAGGTGTGCAAGGCTTGCTGGAGGAGAGGACTGGGCGGGCCTGGAAGCTATGGAGGGGTCTGGCTGGAAGATGCATCCTCCAGGCTCCAGGTAGCTGGCACCAGGGGCCTCTGGAAGTAGGCTGCCGTGGTTGCAGGTGAGCAGGAGAGACCTGGGATGTAGGGCGGATGTGCAGAGGTGGTAGCTAGGGCCAGATGGAAAAGGGCTTGCCTGTCAGACCAAAAGAGACCAAATCGAACCTGTTCCCTACTTGGAAGAGAGTAAGATCTAAGTTTTGCAATTTGGAACATGTGGAGAGGAGGCAGAGAAAGTGCTAATTAAGATAAATTACAAAATAGGAACAATAAAAAAATCTATTAGAGGGATTCTTTAGCCTTAAAAATGTCAAAAGGTAATTAAAAGAGGGAGCAGCATAATAAGAATATTGTTTTACTAATTGTTATCATAGTAACAATAATAGTAACCTGAAATGCAGCTTCTAAACGTATCCCTGAGCAATTGACTTACGTGATAAATTTGGATGTAACAACTAGAGACAATGAAGCATATTGAATTATGGCTTTGTAACATTTCATCCTTCACAAAATTGTCATCATTTGCTTGACATATATTTTTGAACATGTACTATGTGAAGGACATATTTTCAATCACCTCTATTCTATTAGATGGTATTAATGTCATTGTACAGGTGAAGAAATAGGCTCAGAGAAGTTAGTTAATTTTACCAGGATTACAGAGTTGATAAATCCCCGAGTTACCAAGTCCAGTCCCTGCTCTCACACTGGGTCTTCAGTAGTCTTTTTCTCTACCCTTTGAATCATCAGGACTAGCTCAACTTTTAACTTTCTCCTATTTATCATTCACGGCAGTGACTTGAAAGAGGAAAGTTAACTAATGGGTTTTAGGTTGGTGTATTACAGAAAGCTGGATGACTCAGTCATTGTTTACAGAACCAGTCAAAGAAAATCTGAGTGTGCTTGACTGACAGGCAGAAACTAACAAAATGAGAATTTCACAGGGATAAATCCATTCCGCAAACACAGAACAGAAGGATTATGACTTGAAAACAGGTCATCGACAGTAGAGTTTGAGTGTCCCTAAGCTCAGCGTCCCAGTGGCAGTTTGGATCCAGAGGCCGCTGACCAGCAGTCATGTCCTGTGGAGGGCATCAGAAAGTTAAGAACTAGGTTTTCAAAAGATGTTTGGGCCCACAAAGGAGAGTCCTTAGGGGATAGCATCATAATATTAAATGTTTCAAGGACAATTTTGTATAGGAGGACATTGAAATATGTTTGTGTCGGTGCAGAAGAAAACAATGAACCTGCGGAAGATGGGTCTATTTCAGCCTCCTAAAGGTTTAACCTCCCAGCCGTGGACCAAGTGGCTTGCCAAGCTGGCGTATGGCTATCCCCAGAGGTGTTCTGCAAAAGCAGGCTGGCTGTCTGGCAAAGATGTTTCGAGTGATTCCTGCTTTGGAGATTTAGATTCTCTAACTTCCTACTGTGGCCCCATCAGAGCATCCTGTGCCCTGTATGTTCCTGTCTCGTTGCAACACCCATTAACAGTTTTCTCATTGAACTGAAAGGAGGCAGAGCTCTTCAACTTTTCTGGTTTTGCACTAGTGTAAACTGACCTTTGATTTTAAGGAAAGAGTGAACTTCAAAGAAACCCTGACTCAGTGCCTCTTTTCTGACAGCTTAATGCTTTCTCCACAACTGTAGGTGTTACCATTGAGCTGGGCATTGAAGTCTTGTGT
>PVKM010047429.1:0-11437 GCA_004027735.1 Carollia perspicillata
AGAGGCATGGGACCCTCATGTCCTGTGACATGCCCAGCTGACTATCTGTCAAGATGTGGAGACAAAGATGTATATCTAACAGTCCTGACCACAGACTCATGTGTAAACCCAGACAAGAACAACAGAAGGTCCACCAAATGAGTCCAGCACAAATCGCCAAGAGTTAGCTCACAGAATTATAAGCTAATTAAATGGTTGCTCTTTTAAGAAACTAAGTTTTAGAGTGTTTTATGATGCACCAATGATTAACTGAGTAAGTGATGCAACAAAATTAAATCTGATTGGGGGTTATTTATACTGTATAGTGGATGGGGTGTGAGCTATCTGACATTACTTGGAAAAACAGGACTTTTCCTCGAGGAAAAGCATGAGCTTGCTGAGGCCATACTAGAATGCAGAGGAATAGTTAGGTATAGCCCTCCCATGGCTTGATCTGTCTGGGCTAAGCACCTTAGTCCTCAGAGCTTAGACATATTCCACTCAAAGATAAGAGTCTGAGGAAAGAAGATTATAAGGAGGTGATGATTAAGAGTGGTTTTATCATCTTGTGCAAGTAACAGTCACCTCTTCAAGTACATAAGCTTTAACCCAAAGTACTGAAAATAATAATGATAATAACAGGTGCTTAGGTAATGATGATAATGTAGCAATGGTAGACACTGTAATGATAATGAGCTTTTACAATTGAGCATTTCCTATATTTGGACTACCAAGTTAAGGATTTCAACAGCACACTCTCATTTAACTGTCACAGTAACAATCTAATGCTCATTTTATAGATGGAAAAACAAAGTCTTACAAAGTCAAAGTGATTTCCCTAGGGTCACAAGGGTAGGGAATGGAAGAGCTAGGACTTGACTCTAGCTTTCTAAGATTCTGTAAACTATGCCCTTAACTATTTATTTACTCAAGAAATAACAAATGAGTACCTACAGTAAGTCAGGGACTCTCCTAAGAAGAAAGAAAAGTGACACTCATGTCTGTGATTTCATAACGCTTATATTATAACCAGGGGAAATGAGAAATAAGCAATAATCAAGTAAGTAATTTAAGATTGTGATGAGTGCTGAGAAGAAAATAAATATGATGATATGATAGACTTAATATTTAGTGGTATGAATGCCATTTAGATGAGAAGGGCAGGAATGAAGAACCATCGAATACCTGAGAGGAAAGAGTTAACACACAGGCTACAAAACTATGATAACCTTGGGCATTTGGGGTACAGACAGTGGGGCTGGAACACAATAAGGAAGGCGAAAATGATAAAAGATGCTGAAATATATAATCAGAGAGCTGATTTGTTAAAGAATCGTAAAGAATCAGTTAAAAGGCCTCATAAAATATTTGCATATCACAGTGAGTGAATAGATTTTATTCCAATTACAGTGGAAATAATTGGAAGGTTTTAGTTAGGTAAGTTATATAAAGTGGTGTATATTTTTAAAAATTTCCACTCTGTTCTGTGTGGAGAATGTGTTTTTATGGGACAAGAGTATGAGCAGTGAGAGGAAATGATCCTAAGAAATAAATATGGGCTAAGGCAATAATAGTGGGGATGCACAAAAGGGAATGAATTTGGCATACTATTTTGAGCATTGGGTTGACAGAACTTGGTAGAATGAAGAAATCCAATGGGGAACAAATCAAGGATGACTTCTAGGACTTAGGATCAGAGGGCCACATCTTGAAATGAGAATGACTAGGGTAAGAGCAGGTTGTGAATTAGGCAAAGGCTCACAATTTCTGTTTTGATAATTTGTATTACTTCATATTCAGGGAAGACATTTAGAAAGATATTTTATACATGACTGTGGTGTTGAAGGAAGTACCAGAGATAAAAAGATGGTGGCTATCTGCAAACAGCTGGTAATTAAAACTATGGGCTTGTCTGACTGGACAAGCTCACCTAGGGAAAGAGTTCAGAGAAGATATTAAATAATTGATGCCTGGGAGACACCAAAAGTTAGAAATCACTCTGAGAAAGGGTGACTAACAAACATAACTGAGAAAGAAAAGCGTGTGAGGAAAGATAAAAACCAGAAGAGTATGTTGTATAAATAGTGAAGAGAAATAAAGTTTTAATAAAAGAGGAAATAGTCAAGTGTGCTGAATGTTTCTGAGAGTTTGAATAAGAAGAAAAGTGACCATCTGATGTGGCAACATGAGAATACTTGATGATCATACCATTTCAGAGAGTTGTTGATGGTAAAAATCTTAATGAGAAATAGGTTAAGGAAATAATAGAGAGTAAAAGTAGATTAATACCCCTCTCGCTGCCATATATGAATAGGGAAAAATGTATTTTAGAGAAGCTGGCTTTTCAGTAGCCATGTAACTATAGCTGTCATAGAGAAATGAATTAAAAAAATATAACTGTATATCTGGAATGAAAAAATTGCAGTGATTCTGAAATTTTATTATTATTATTTTTATCCTCATCAAAGGACATTTTTCATTGCTGAGAGAGAAAGAGACGGACAGACAGACAGACAGACAGACAGAGAGCCAGAGAGAAACATCAATTAGTTACCTCCTATAAGTGCCCCAACCTGGGATCAAACCTGCAACCTAGGTATATGCCCTGAGCAGGAACCGAAGCTGCAACCTATCAGTGTATGGGATAATACTCCAGCCAAGTGAGCCACACTGGCTAGGGCCCAGATTTTATTAAATTTTGATGTAATCACATTACAAGCCCAACTCTGAACTAAACAATTAACAAGTTTTATAAAAGTATGGAACTTATTTCCAGAGAGGACCTGCTGATGTGTAAATAAGTAACTGAAATACAAATTAAATTCTAGGATAGGATAAATTGCTTTTGACTAAGAGGAAGAGTTTTATGAGCAAAACCCATGTTTATAAGGCTTGCAAAAAGGAGGGTAACTGATACTTGGATGAGTAAAAGACAAAGAAGAGTGGGAATGTCATCCAGTAGAGCCAATGCATAAGTTGGTAAGGTTTAATGAGGTCTATTCAAGTCATCACATAAAGCACCTAGGCCCTATCACATTTACACTGATGCCAATGGAGAGCCAGGACAAGAATATTAAAAAGAGAATATTCCATGATTAGTAAGTACAAGATGATTTGGCGAAGAGAATGGAGGTGGGCAGACCTTCAGTAGGCTACTGAAATAGACCAGATGAGAGGTAATGAGGTATGATCTGGAGTACCAAAAATAGGAATGGAGAATGGGAAGAGGTTTCAAAGATGTTGCAGAGGGGGAAAAAAGGCCATTGCTATGGGCTCATAGCAATCCAGGTCTGTGTTCTAGTCCACGATGGGTGAGGCTGTCAGTACTCTGCAGTGCATGAATTAGTAATCTGGGATTTATTGCTGGCTAAAATGTATGAATGCCACAAAAGGGTAGGGCTGAGGAGTTATAATGAGAGACAGATGTACGGAGAAGCACTGAGAGTTTTCTGCAGCGTGGTAAATTGCAGCATGTGATTGGTTTACTCAGAGGACCCTCTTGGAGCAAACTGTAGCCATCATGGAGGATTTTGCTTACTTCTGACCATCTGCTCCAGCCCAGGGTACCTCTCTTATGCTGTCCAGATTCTCAGGATATTTTTCTAAACAACCATGGAAGGAAAACTTGGAAGGAGAAAAACAATAGCGCTATCTCTTTCTCACATAGTTCCGAGACTCAGTTCTATATTGGGGAGGGGGTGCATGTATGCTTTCATGCTTAGTGACACTTGGTTCCAGCATGTAAAATGCATAAAGGCATTGCTGCTCAGATTGTCCTGGGGTAAAAGCTTACAAGTCCAATCTTCTTGGCTAGCCATACTAGGTCCTTCCTAATGGCCTCTGCTGGATTGTGAGGGGTGCAGTGATAAAACCATTGATCGATCACCCTCATTTTTATGCTGGGAAATGTAAACTGAGAGAGATAAAGTGACCTGTCAAGGCCCCATAGCTTTTCAGTGACATAATGATGCCCGAAATCAAGTCCTGACTCTGTACTTTGTTCATAATAAATTCATTCTATCCAGAATTAAAGGCTGTCTCACTTATGCATTGGAGTTTCTTATGCATTGTGTTAAACATGGCTTTTTATTCTGATGTTTTCACATCTGGGGACATACTGACCTTGAGCAAGCTGTGCTTCTCAGACATAGCCAGTTCCTAGAGTAAACAATGATATTGCCTATCATATGAAAACTAACCAATCCAAATCCCATACCCCACCCCTCACTCCCAACTCCATGTAACCTCTGACTCTCACCCTCCAAGCCAGAATTCTCTACCTTAATCACTCCATACTCAGGCGCTAGGCAACTCAGAACAGCCCCTATACCTCAGAGGCTGCTGACATTATTCAGACTAACCAATCCTGAACCGGCTTACCCTGCCTCACCTGTTCTTTTCCCATGGAAACCACAGTGAAGACTTGCTCATGCCTTTCTCCCACTGCTTCTGCTTCCTGATCAACTCTGGTGCCTCCCCATGTGGCCTGGCATAGCGTGGCGTGGCATTTCCTCTTGGGAAATGTGAGTATCAAACTATCTTTTCACTGGCAGTTATCTCATGAGCTGTTGGTTTCACAAGAACTGAATGATAATAAAACCCACATTAAAAATATCCATGCCCCTACCCCTGCTTTTCTTTGACTTGTCTTTCTCACCCACTGCAGGGTGAGCCCTGAAGAAGATGGGAGAATATTCTGTTTTACTATGTAGCCTCCATGTTCCTGGCATAAAGAGTAAATACCTAATACATATATCATAAACTTATGCATGGGAGTTTTTAAATGGTGATTAGAAATGTACTACATGAACAAAACCTCTTCACTGTTCTTAATGAGCTCACTAGTGAATCTCACATAGGAAACATAAGACATGCGTCCAGGTAACTGATATAGAAAGTTAAGATGTATTATGTCTAAATAGAGGCTCAGATAAGATTCATTCATATTTATTAGGAAATAAAATTACCACAAGAAGGTGGCACTTAAGAAGCAGAGGGAAGTGTTGATGTACATAGAGGGATATGAGGCATTTTAGTTGGCAAGTATGACATAAATAAAGTCATAAATGTAGAGAAACAATAGGACATTTAATTACCCTGCTTCAAATGCTTCAACATCTCAACGCTCCCTTAAGAAAAATGTCCAAATGCATTAGTGTGAGCTGGAAGATAAGACTCTCTTCTTTCTTCATCTGACCAACTGTTCTTCACTTACTCTTCTGGTAGGCCTCCCTTATTCTCAAAGCCCATTTCTTTTAGTGTCTTCATAGTTCCCATCCCTACCAACAATAAAATGTTCACTATTGCATAATTGTGACCAATTGTCTACATTTCTTATTAGACTCTAAACTCCATGAAGAGTGTGTGAGGGGAGAAGGTTGTTAGTCTTATATCATTCATGGCTGTATTTATATCATTAGCACATTGTGAATATTCAGTTAAGTATTAACTGATTAATCAATTGGTTGAAAAGGGAGAAAGGGAGTTTTCCCAATGTGGCTCCAGCCAGGACTGTGTGGATCAGGTGTGTGATGGATCACCCACCTGCAATACTCTTAAGGCTGAAATGGAGTGAAATTATTAACTCTACTGTGACAGTCAGAATAAATGGGATGTTTTTGGCAAACTGGAGTTTTAAGTTACAGCTCGTCTCAACTACTGTCTGTACTTAGCCTAGTTTAGTGCAAAATTGCATGGGAGACAAAAGGGACATCCTTAAAGACAGCTGTTCAGAGCTCTATCATGGATGTTTCCTCCACTGTCTTGATCATCTATACTGCAAAAGGTTTGAATGGCCTTCCACTTAAATGCAAAAGTTGCTTAGAGTCTAAGATGAAGTAAAATAATAATAATAATAATAATAATAATACAATAATAATAATATTTTATTAACTTTTATTGCTGCAATATGAAGTACTACAAATTTAGTGGCTCTGGGGGAAAAAAGCCCTATTAACTCACAGTGTCAGTGGATTGGAAGTCAGGTATGAAGTGATTGGATTCTTAATTCCAGATCTCACTAGAACTCAAAATGTGAACTACAGTATGGTTGTCATTTAGGGTTTTTGGTCCTCTCCCAGGCTTGCTTGGTGTTGGTAGATTTCCTCTCTTCATGGCTATAGGACTGACATCCCTGTTTTTCTGTGAGCTGTCAGTTGAAGACCACTCTCTACTCCTAAAGGCTGATATCAGGTCTTGGCCATATACCCCTTCCACTGGTAGCTCAGGAGATTGATATCTGCTTTCTTCTAGGCCAGTCAAACCCAACCCATCCCTCTGGCTTTCTTTTCTACAGCTCATCCTAGAAAACTCTCTGCTTTGAAAGGGTTTACCTGATTAGGTCAGGCCCATGCAGGATAACCTCCCTTTTACCATAAAAGGTAATGTAATGACTGGAGTGCTATCTCATCATATTCACAGCCTTCACCCATACATAAAGGGAAGGGGGATTATACAGAGATGCGGGTCATTTTAGAATTCTTCCCACTGCATGTATCATTTCTGCACAGTGGTCACAAGGCAGATACTGTGATAAGCACTGTGCACACATTATCTTACGCAGCACAATCATTTTATGATGAAGATGTTATTATCCTTTACTTAAACCTGGGAAAAATTTGAGACCTAGGGATTACAGTTGATGCTTTAGGACCATCCATGTAATATCATTTTTCCTAGCTTCAGAATGGAAACCCTATTCTGCCAGCTGCCAGGAGGGGCTCTTAGGTGAGTGTTTCTGCAGGAAGCGTCATTGACCAAAGAACTGCCCCACTCAAGGCCATGTTCCTTTCCCTGGGTTAGCTCACATCCAGTGACTGGAATGGGCTATAAAGGTCTATGCCCCTAGCCTCAAGACCCAATAATACTGATATGACGCTTCAGTCACAGAAGTCCTCAAGGATCTGCTGAGGTCTTTGTTGTAAAGGCATTACAGCATGACTTTTCCTTCCTCCCAATCGTGCTTCCCTCAACACCCCAACCCCCTACCCCCCATCAACATTATTCTCAAGAGCACTCCTAGCAAATTTCCTTCAGCATCTGAGTCTATTTCTCAGACAACCTGATCCAGTACAGGGAGATGGGAAAAACAACAACCACAACAACAACAAACATGTCCCATTTCACAGCGGTAGTAAAAGCTAGACCCGATATTGAACCCGCCCTCTAAATCATTCTGCTGACTGACTCTTGAGCACCTCTTGTTAGTTACTTAAGCACCACAAATGGTGAATTTGGAAAATGAGCATATCTGTTTCCCCTGAAATCTGAGATCAATTTGGGCATCACATTATTGCACAAAGAAGCAATGGAAGATTTTTTTCACTTTCTTATTGGAGTCAAGATACACAATAAACCTGGGATTGATTTCTTGCAATGTTATCAATTCAAATAATTTTGGGAGTTGGACAAGAAATAATAGGTCTTCCAGGCTCACTCACTTTTTAATCTGGAATTTCATTGCCAGTGTCACTGCTTGACTGCCTGCATTAATAGAAAACTCAAGTTTGAGGTTAGTGGTTCCCAAAGGCTGGTCCATGTTGCAAGTCAGTGGATGCAGAGTGTCAGGGAAAATTAGGTGTTTAATAAATATCTCTTAAAAGTATTAATTATTAATCATTACTCTAGATCTTCTGTCTTGGAATCTCCCATGTAAAGTGTCATGTATATATTTTAACAAGTCCTTCCAGATCATCCTGATGTGGAATCAAGTTTCAGCAGCACAGTTGAGGTCACTTGATTATTGTGACAAAATACACACATGTATGTATGTAATAATACATACATACAAAAACATTAAATTTACCATATAACCATTTCAATTTCTTATTGTGATAAAACATATATGACAAACTTTTAAACCACTTAAAAATGTACAATTCAGTAGCATTCATCACATTCACAATGTTGTGCAGCCATCATCCCTGTATAGGTCCACCCCAAAGGAATCTTTTACCCATGAGTCACTCCTCACCCCTCCTTTCGAAGCTCTGAGACAGTCCTTTTTGAACTGACCTACTGAAGTGCCTTTATCTCTTGGTAATATTATATTTCTTGTTTGTCCCATGCCTAAACATATACTAAACTTACCCATAGGGCATGATTTGGAAACTACACATATCACAATTTTTCTCCTCATGGTCTGTTTCTATTCATCTAAATCCCCTTTAAATTATGCCCTGTGAAACCTGGAAGGAAAAGCAGAGCCTGGCATTGTATTCCTTTAATTTAGCCTGAAATTGTTTTAGTTTTGAGAGAGGCTATTTTACACTACTTAAACACATTGAACTTGACAACTAATTTTTCATATGTGCTACTGGTAAGTCTTATTTCCTTGTGTATAAAGATGTTTTAGGAATCTAAAGTCAGGACTTTACCTGACTTTATCTTTTTAAAATTTGTTTAAAGTATGTTTTCCCAACTTACTGAAATCTTTTGAGATCTGATTTTACAATTCAATTATCAGCCTGATTTAGGCGAGTTCCCAATGTTATACTAGGTTGAATCTTTCAGGGACTCTGACAAGATTAGAGAATGTATATAAAATGCTGAATTTTATGAGTCTTGGGAAGCCTTAAACAACACTTTGGCATATCTGTCTAACTGTTCAATAATTTGCAATACTTACTTAGAACCTAAAACTTGCCAAGCATAGCAATCATATACTCGCAAGAGTATTGTGAGTTAGGAAAATTTAATCCCTTCTTGTATTAGCCAGTGGGATAGCCTGAACTTCTACAATGACGACCTGAAGATGTCCTGCCCTATCCTAACCCCTGGAACCTGTCATTATGATGACATGTCACTCTCATGATCATGTTATGTGGTATGGCACAATTGGCCTTTAAGTAGAGAGCTTATCCTGGATCACCTGGGTAGGTTGATTGTAATCATATAAATGCTTAAAAACACAGCACTTTCTCCAAAAGAGGAGACAGAGAGACTTGAAGTGTGAGAATAACTCAATGTGTGGTTGCTGCTTTGAATATGAGAGGAAGACCATGTAAAAGAAATGTGGGCAGCCTCAGGGGGCAGAAAAAGTCTATGGCTTACAGGCAGTAAGGAAATGAGGATGTCAGCCCTACAACCTCTGGGAAATTAATTCTTTCAGCAACCTGGGAGACTGTGGGAGTGGATTCTTTCCCAGGAACTCCAGACAAAAGCTAACTCTAGCCAACATCTTGATTTTAGTTTTGTAAGATCTGGAGCAGAGAACCCAGCCCAGCCAATCTGGATTTTTGACCAACATAAACTATAAAATAATCTATGGTCTTTCACTAAACCTCTATTTTATGGTTATTTTTTATACAGCAATAGAAAACTGATGCAGTCAGAGTGTGGTCAGAAAGCAACACCAACCTTTACAAGTAGATGTTACTTCATTTATTCAGTCAAGCAGGTATAAAATGAACAAACAACCAAAAGCCAAGATGACAAATAAGGGAATCTGAGTCAAGCTAAGGTTTTCAAGTACAGGAAGCCACCATTACCTCTTGGACTACAGGTATAATACGAGGCATGAAAGTTGCCAGAGAACAAAGTTGGAATGATGCTGGGAGTAGGACCATGAGAACTGGAGCCACAGAGAATAGGAAGACACTATGGGAGCCACTCAAGACAGAGAGAGAGGGAGAACCACTCTAAAGTTAACCCTTCTTCTACCCTCCAATTGTCCATTAATTCTTCTCAATAGCTAATCTACCAGAGATACCAAAACCAAAGGGATCCTAGAAGATATCATGATGTTGTCTCTTGTGATTCTTAACCAAAAAAAAAAAAAAAAAAAAAAAAAAAAAAAAAAAAAAAAAGAGGAGATCAAGGAATGCATTGGAGAGCAAGAAGTCAAAGGACCAGCACAGAGTTTTTATTTATAGAATTTATAAATTAGCAAAGTTGATCAGAAATCAGTTAGGTGCCATATAGTACGTGTCTTACTATTTGCCAAGCACTGTGCCAAACACTTCACATGCATACTTCATGCAGTGGCCTCAACAATTGTGAGTTAGGTTGGCCCAATTCTTTACCATCCCCTGTCTTCCCACTCGTGCCATAGTCTCATTCCAGGCTAATTTCCCCTTCTTATCCCTGACTTCAAGAACCAACCATCTGATTTTCCTTAGCCATTGATAGAGAGTGATTATAACCATGTCCTAGTTCCAGGCCTCAGTCTGAAGAAGCTTCACTTGTTTTCCATGATCTCTTTTGCCTCTGCCACCCCAGAGGAGTAATGAGTCCTAGTTAATCTGCTCATCTAAAGAAGATGAGACAAGAATAGTCACCCAAGCCAACAACCAACAGGGAGAAGCAGAGCTGCCTTTGAAGCTGCAGCCTGGACACAAGCCCCCCAGCTCAGCCCTGCCTCATCAACCAAACCCCTGTGATTGTAAAAGTAAGTGGTATAAGCCACTGAAATTTGTGTTGGCTCTCTATGCAAATTTATGGTGGCAGGGGACTAAACTGCAGATGGTTAAGAAATTCACTTATAATCACCAGAGATAGTACGCAACAGAAAAGGGCATTTAAACTTAGCTCTGCCTGACCACAGACCCTATGCTCCTAACCACTAATTGTACTAATTACAATAAACCCTGGGTTTTAGCTGTAGGTTGGGGAATTGGCTCAGGAGTTGTTCACCCCTTTGAGATTCATCATACAGATCCCACCTCTTTTTAAGTAGAACTGCCGACAGAGTGGCTCTTGTTTTCTTAAGAAATGAGATCTCACCAGGAGAACCCAGCTCCCATGGAGAAGAAACAAACACAGGTCCCAGCAGCTGCCTGGCTAAACTCAAGTCATCCATCCTCCCCCAAGCTGCTCAGAGACAGTGATGCAGTGCTCCAAGCTGCCTCCAAAACAGGCCAGCAGCTGGGCAGGGGCATGAAGCCGGTGATTTAAGGTGGTGTCTGTACCATTTCATACTGCCACTCTGCCCTCAGAGGAATTCACTTAAGTGGGGAGTAGATGAGCTCTTGTGGGAGGTGGTCAGGCCAGTGGTGCTAAAGCCCAGAGAAATTATAGTAGTGTTTCCAAACGGCTGCCAGCAAACCAGTTAGGCTTCAAATTCCTGGAAAGTCTCTTGTCTTGCTTTACTCCATTCACACTGCCCCCATCTAGTTATGATTCCTAGAACCTCAGGCCTGGGTTTTAGCAAGGGGGCCTTGCCACTCAGGCCTGATCTCTTCATTCTTCATTTGATTCAATGACTTTTACCCCTTAGCCCCCTTTGCGTCACTCATCTTAATAAAAAGAGTGAGGTGGAGAAAGTATAAGACTAGATATCAGAGAAGTGGATCTGGATCCCAAATATTAAATATCTGTTAGCTACCATAAGTATTGTGTTATTGTTATTATGGTGATGACTAATAATTATATTCAAGTAAACATATAAATATATTTTATTAATTATTTGTTATATATAATCACATATATATATCTCACACACACACATACACACACACAC
>PVKM010047430.1:0-11456 GCA_004027735.1 Carollia perspicillata
GGACATCGGCTTTTGTTTTGTCCTTGCTGAGGACACAGTTGGATTTAGTCCACGGTGGAATGGAGGAAGATGGGAAATTGGAAACCCATGGGCAGATTTCCACAGAAATCAACCATATTGCCACACCACACAGTCTCTCATGTGTACGTCCTTGGAATACTTTTGTTGTGCTACCCTAAAAGAACCTTCCTTCCACTGACAACAATATGATCTGCTATGCTTAAGTCTGTCAGTCATGGCAGCCTTGCATTCCTGGGTAGTTTACCTACCTCTTGACTCTCTACCATTTGCTATATTTAAGGTTTCATAAGCCAGGCCTCGGGACACTGACTTCACTGTGTCCATTATATGCTATAATTATGAACACTTCCATCATCTTCTCCTTATAGGGAAAAATACTCTGCTGACTTGATTAAGATTTTTTCTTATTAACAGCAGTTGAATTGGATGCAACTTTTGCTTCATTATGTGTCATAAGAATTGCCAGGCCCAAGTCCTGCACACCCGGCCACTTCTGTCCCTCACAGTCCAAAACAGTGGGCTAGTGAGTAAATGGTATTAAAAAGTGGGAGACATTCTTAGTATGGGAGTCAGAGAAAGTCTCCCAGATGGGCTGATATTTGAGTGGGTCATTGAATCGTGTGAAACAACAAGTCACGCAGAGCTGGCAGGAAGAGCTTTGAATGATTTCGTTAACACCACAAAGCTCAATTCCTTGCAAGTTAAGCAGGAAGCCAAGAACACCCAGAGAACATATCCAACCCTAAAGATTTAGAGTTGTGGGAGTAGCAAAACCCTATCAGCTATATTGCTGGAGAAGGGAAAAAAGCAGCATTTTATTGGTATTTCATTTAAGTGCTGTTATATACAAGTGTTTCTATTACTTCTTATCGTCTGCAGTAATACATCTTTATAAGTATAATTGAATAAAGTGCCACTACCCATATATTCCCTGCCTAGTTAATGACTCTAATACTAATTGAAAAGCGTCTGCAGTATCATAATTCTATCAATAAATCTATGTATTTATAGCCATGCTATCAACAGAGTATCTCATTGTTTTGACCTGGTGCCATTTTAGCAACAGGCAATAAAAAGGGGGGAGAAATAAGATCTTCCAGGCAAACCTTCCTGCTGCTCATGCACACATATTTTTCAAGTCTAGGAAAATAATGCTTTTTAAAGCATTTTCCTTCAACTTTCTAGACCTGGATTTCATTGTTCTTAATTTATATGACATTTCTTGATAACGACTTCGTCAGACTATCTGTAAATTGTCCGTGAGAGCATTCTGTTTTCCTTTTTGCCATTCACCTTCTGTTGTACAATAGGATTTTAATTACATTTGAAAGATTTTTTTAGAGGATCTTTAATAGTAATTTTCCCATTGCTAGCCTAAAGCTCTTTCTCCTGTTCACCCCTCTCATCTCTACTAATATGATTTTCTTAGTTTGTAACTTGCATTCAGCATTAACCACAAATCCACATAGGGGCAGGGAGAGTTCAGGCTTGAAAAGTTGGTAGTTTTTATTCTGACACTTAAACTGTCCACTTTTATGTAGCGCATATAAGCTTTCTTGCTCAGTGAGGCAAGTGTTGCTTAGAATTCATAGAACTCTATTTCGAAGCTCATTCCCCTATTATAGCCCCAAATGGTATAGGAGTAAAAACTATGTGTGCGTTACTGAGTATGTATTCAGTGTCAAGGAGACTGCTGTATAATGGTGAATAAGTAGTGACCAAAACTGATATATGACTCCCGTTCTTATAGAGATGAGTCAAGAAATAAGATAATTAATTATACAATAATCATTTAGTAACTATTGTGTTTAAATTTAGTAATCATTTTGTTTGAATAAACTTTTTTTAAAAACCAGAATTTTCATGGGAGAAAATAATGTCTTAACCTAGTCTGGAATATAACACATTATGCTCCTGGGAAAAAAACTGGGGTGAGAAGGGGAAGCTGGTGAATATTTCAGTTCAATGATAATAAATCAGAAAAACATTTGATGTTTGAAAAATGGAAAAAGGCTGATATGTTTGGAGCCTAATGAGTAAAAGAAGATTGGCAGGAGTTTGAGCTGGATCAGAGTCAATGGAGAGATTAGCTGTCAACGGAAGACTAAAGTTTTGTCATTGCAATAACAAAACAGTACAATAATTAGCTGCACTTTGAAGCCCAATATTTTCAAATATGAAAGCTATAAGCAACAAAAACAACTATATAGTAAAAAAGATTAACAGTTAATACAGCTATAAATAATGTACATTATCTAGATAAACTTAGGAGGTACACTTTCTTATTTTGAGACAATTAATGATAATAATCTTTTGTATAATAAGAAAAAAGAAAACCATATATTAGAGTTAACTAGAGGTGATAGCATGCCTTCTATTGAATAAAATATCCTCAAGTGTCATTTAAATGATTAGATATATAGTAATATTAGATCCTGAGTCTTTCAAGAAAATATTTCTTCGGTATCATTTAAAAATAGAATGTTAATTTTGTCTTCTCCAAAGCCAGGAGGACCAAAATTTCCAAAATCACAGAGTATTTCTAAGATAAATCTATAATCCAAATTTTAAAAATAAAGGAGTATAATATAAATTTTATTACATACAATAAGATTTATTATCATGTATTAGAAATTTGTTTTTGATTATTTTAGACGAGGCTTTGTCTGAAAACTTATTTCTTTATTTAATTTAAACATATACCCGTAGCCCTGTTTTCTACATTGGTAACATATAATAAAACTCTACTACAACATCCCAACCAGGATATCAACACAAACATAGTCCCGTAATCAAACATTTCCATCTCCCTTACACAGGTAGCTACACAACTTTCATCCCATCAGTGTCCCATCCTTAACTCTGGGCAACCACTGATCTGTTCAACATTTTTACAATTTTGCCATTCTAAGAGTCCTATATTAATGCAGTACAATAATATATAGACTTGTAGGGTTGGATTTATTCAATAATCAGCATAATCCTCTGGACATTCATCCAAATTGTTGTGTGTATTAATAGTTTGTTCCCATTTACTGCTGAGTAGTACTTCATGGTATGGCTGTACTGTGGTTTGTTTAACCATTTACTGGTGAGAAAGATATTTGGATTATTTTCATTTGGGGGTAATTACCAATAAAGTATCTGTAAACACTTTTATGTGAACTAAGTTTCATTTCTCTGGGGTAGATGCCCAAGAGTGCAACAGCTAGATTGTATAATGATGGCATGTTTATTTGTTTAAACTGCACAACTCTTTTCCAGGGTGTGTACACCATTCTACATTACTACTGGTAATATATGAGTGATGGCGTTTCTCCACATTTTAGTTAATATTTGGTGTTGTCCCTATTTTTTTAATTGAAATAGTCTGACAGTTGTATAGTCATATTGTATAGTCATATAGTAACTTTCATTTGTATTTTCCTGATGGCTAACGATATCCAATATTATTTCATGGGCTTCTTTGCCATCTCTAACTCTTCATTGGTGAAATCCCTCTTGATATCTTTTGCCTATTTACTTACTGTATTATTCATAATTTATTACTGTTGAGTTTTGTAAGCTCTTTATAGGTTCTAATCCTAAGGGTTTATTGTTTTTTTTTGTTGTTGTTTATTTTTTTCTTTTTACTTAATACTTATATTTCCTGTTAGGCTTCATTGAGATACTATTGACATGTCACACTGTAGTTTAAATATAAAGTGATAATCTGATAAACTTATATATTGCAAAATGTGCATCCCAATAAAAATAGAACCAAATAGAGCATCCAGCAATCCTGCTTCTGGATTTATATGCAAAGAAAAGAAACCAGGATACTGAAGAGGTATCTGCACTCTCATGTTCATGAAAGCATCATAGGCAGTAGGCAAGATACAGAATCCACCTAAGGATTCATCTAAGAATAGGTCGTTAAAGAAGGTGTGTCCCCCCCACACACACCATACAATGGAATATTCAGGCAAGAGAAAGGAGGAAACATTGCCATATACAGTCCCGGTATTGAATATAAGTGGATGCTCTGCTTGTGTGAATTTCCAATTTCAGTATTAAACAAAATGAAGAATAACAGAATATGTTAAACTATTTGGATTACATTTTCACTTTTTAATTTGAAAAGAGTGTTTTAAAGCACGTGTCATATTTTGGGTATATCTTAGGTAAGAATTTGAAACTCGGGAAGAAATTCAAGAAATGCACAATGGTTTCGACCATTTCATATTTTAATATAGAAATCCCCTGTTACATTTGAACTGCAATAAAATACATCATAGAAGCAGCATGGTTTAAAGTTTTGATATATGTGTGTATAGTTTCTAGTTCTAAAATTACTAGTTGTGTAACAAAGGTCAAGTCATAGAATCTGATTATCATAGTACTTTTTACTTTAAAATGGGCATAATAAAACTTGTGTAGTTTATCTTACGGAGTGTAGGGAAAATGGGATATTTATCATATTCAATATATTTTCTAAGCTGCAATATGTGAACTATTACATTTCGCCCACCCTTAGAAAAATGCCATAATATATTCTGCACTACAGTTTTTATTATGACCCTAAAAAAGGCACCATTTCTGTTTTTTTAAATTTCAAAAGAGTTTTGATCTGTACCCACATCAAAAATGTTAAATATGTGCATTATATTAGTACTTATTTCTTTACATTACATTGCATATTTTACTAGATAAATAATAATCTGGAAATTTATAGAAACACAGAAAATAAAGGCAACATTGCCTACTTTTAGGAATATACTAATAACATATAATTTATCCCACTTAATTAGAGTTTAGCCAATAACAATATTCACATCTGGAGGCCAATTAAAATTTGATTTCTTTAATTGCTATTGCAAGTTTCTGCCACTTCTCTTTCTGTTTTCCACCTGGTTGGAAATCCATTGCCAAAAGACAATCTAACCTTTAACTTGTCACCAGGAGAATTTCCTGAGCATGTTTATGTAGAATTCAAATGAGACCAGACAGAAGGGTAAATTTTCTGAGGTAGGCTTGAAGGTAAACAGCTGTCGGTGAACTATGCATCATCTCCAAGGCACATTAGCGAAACTCATTTTAAGAAGAATAATTATTTTGCACGTTGAAAGGAATAACCGCAAGGACCCTGTGCTCACTCTTAATTTGCTGTCTAACTCACAGCTTCCTTGGGGAAGCCATGGGATGAGCTGCTCAAGGATATGTATTTATTTATTCATTTATCTATCGGTTTATTTATTTATTTATATTGAAATACATTTCTTTTGTCTGAATACTGAAATGACTGTGGGGAGGAAAATCGAAATGTCCTTTCTTATACAGAGAGGTAGAAAGGTATCAGTACTTCTCTTCTGGGTCTGACTTTCAACCTAAGTTTAATTGCTTAACACTGCTCAGCTGGTGACTTGTTTTTTTTCTTCTTTGTGTTTTCAAAAGCAATATTATGGTGCCTCTGTTAATGAACTTGATGATTTGGGCTTCTCTTTCTTTTGCTATTTTTATTTAATCCATGAATATGAGATAATCTTGATGCATTCAGAGGAATAGTTCACAACGGAAATATTTGTCTAACACCCTGTCTTATGCTTTTAAAATATAATTTATTTAAATGTAAATGACAGAAGAAAGTTTATACTGATGCCTGCAACAAAAAGCAAAACAATATTAATTAAACAGTTGACCCAGCAACAGAACCTGGAGATGCCAATGGGTAACATAGTATTCATTTGCGTATTCATGCTTGTTATTGACTTTTTAAAATGTCCCAAATTACATTCTGATTCAGTCAAACATTATGACATTGAGACGTCTCTGTCTAGAATACAGCTTAATGATTTTGCTTTTAACCCTGAATGTATGACTCAGTCTCTGTGTGTTTTAATTTCCACAATTGTGGTCCCAGCTTTAGTAAAACACGTGTGACAATTTCCACTTCCCGGGAGTTTGCAGCTGCAGAAACTGTATAAATTATAAAATCACAAATTTAAATGCTTTGGTAAGGACTAGATGGATTAAAATTCTATTGAGGAAAAAACCCATTAGTTATAGCTGACTTTAAGGGCCTTTGTCAATTTGGAACAAGGTCCAAATGTAAGAAAATGAGCTAGACCAAGGCTGAGCATTGCTGAAGGAACAAAGAAACCAGCAGAGATGTCAGTAGTTATATGGGGCCAGAATAATAAAATTTGAGACATTAGGGCCTTCAAATACATAGATTTTTTTTCTAAAGGCATTTTCTATATTTCAAAGTTGAAAGGTGCAAGCAAATAAAACAGCAAGACAGAATAGAAACTCCTAGGATTTTGTGGTGGCTAGGGGAAAAAAAAAAAAAAAATCCCCAAGGGAGGAGGCACGAAAATAGGCATGTTCAGTGGCTTTTCTCTCTGGAACTGTTGTAGCTCCACAGCCCAGACAAAAACGAGATTTCAGGTGGCTGCCGCTGGTGTTCAGAGAACTCAGAAAAAAGTTTTGGTGTTGGTGTGAATCTTGTCTGATGGAATAAAAGATTTGAGGTTTCAAATACAAATTGTTATCTCACACAGGCATTTCCAAATTCCAAAAGTGCATGGGTGGGTGGCTGAAGAGCTAAGTAAAATTGAAACCCTTGGAAAGCATAGTTGAAACTTCCGTGATATCCATCTGCAAAGAAAACAACATTTGTGAAGGAGCAAGAAAGCCCTTCCTACTGTTCACAGAAAGCCCTTGGGAGCCGTGTCCTAGAAACAGGGCAAACCAGAGACAGGGTGAGTCTTACTTACAAAGCTGCAGCCACAGCTTATGCAGCCACAGCCCAGCTCAGCCTGCTGTCAGGCTGGGATTTTTGAAGCCCTCACAGTGTCATCTGAATAGTGGAGGAAAGAGTAGATCCTCCTTTAGAAGATTTGTGGAACCTTTGCAATTTTTCAATATAAAGTCTGAATGAACAAGCATATGGTTAGTGAAGACCACAAGACAGGCAACTAATAGAAAAAGAACCAATAACAACTCTACAGGTGATCTAGATATTGTAATTTACAAAGATGTTAAAATATAAAATAATTGATGAACATACGGACTGTAGAGGTCAAAATATATACAGTGTAAAAGGAGAGCTGTATTCTACAAAGGATATCAAGTGGATACTCTGGAATACAGAATATAATATCTGCAATTAACAATCAGTATGTGAGATTTATTGCAGAATGAATACACCAGAAGAAAATATTGGAGAACTGTAAATAAGTCAGAACATATCCAAATTAAAATACACAAACAAAATAACTGAGCATTGGAAACATGGAAGACACAGTCAAAAATCTATTTGAATAGTTAATGGCTGAGAAAGATCTCAATAAACAGATCCATAGTCTCAGAAAATTCAAAATAAAATAAGCATATAAAAATTACATCTAGGGAAACATAGTAAAGCTACTTAAAAAGAAAATCCTAAAAGCATCTATAAGAAAAAAGCATATGTACTTCAAAGAAACAAAAATAAGACTGGTACTTAAAAAAAAGGCCGTCAGAAGAAAATTAATAATTTTAGATATGGTACTTAAAGCATAAGAACCAAAATAAAAAATCAACAAGTGAAACTGCATCAAACTAAAAAGCTTCTGTGAAAAGAAATAAAAACAGAGAAAAGGACAACCTCTAAGGAATGAGAAAAATATTTGCAAATCATGTTAACTGATAAAGGTTAATATCCAAAACATATCAAGATATTTTCCTATATCCATAGCAACTATATAAATACATAATAACCCAGTTAAAAAATAGGCCAAGGAACTAGAATGAAAACACTTACTTGAAAAGATATCTGCACCTCATTTCCATAGCAGTGTTATTTACAATAACCAAAGCCTGGAAACAACATAATGTGTAGGTAAAGAAAATGTGCTAGGTATACATATATGTTAGATATACATGTAAATGCACACACTAGAATATTATTCAGCCATAAAAATGAGTAAATCTTATCCTTTGTGACATAAAGCATTATGCAAAGCGAAATAAGTTGGAAAGAGAAACACAAATTCTGTAGGATATCATTTATATGTGTAATTTGAAAATAAAAAAAAAACAAAAATGAAAAAAACCCAAACTAACTTAAAGAGATCAGACTTTTGGACTTGTGGTTATCAGAGGTGGAGGGTGGCAAGAGGTAGAATTGGAAAAAGGTGGTACTTACTTTATTTTGAATTTTCTGAGACTACAGATTTCCAGATGTAAGATAGGTAAGGCCCAGGGTGCCATGCACAAGATGATGACTACAATTAACATTGCTGTTGATATACAGGGAAGTTGTTAAGAGAATAAATGCTGAGTTGTCCCCAGAAGGAGAATTTTTTTCTTCCTTTTCTATTTATTCTAATAGAAAATTATGGTTGTTCTCTGTCCCTATTGTGACAATCATTTCATAATACATGTAAATCAAACTATCACACTGTACACCACAAACTTAGACGGTAATGTACATCAATTATTTCAGAATAAACTGAAAAAAAATAAATAACAATTATCATGTTTCAATTTTAAGTAAGATAGTGAGCCACACTATATCTGTCTCTGTTATTGATACAACTAAAAACCCGGGACTATAAGTATGAGGTATCTGTCTGAGGTCTCAGAACATAAATGAAATTAAATGGGTTGGAGGGCACCTGAGAATGAAAATACACATTATAGATTGGGAGAAACATTTGCAAACCACATATTTCACAAAAGACCTGACTCTAGAATATATAAATAACAATCAAAACTAAATGCAAGAAGACAGAGAATCTAATAAATCCTGGGGAAAGTATTTCAAGAGACATTTCATCATAGAAGATACACAGCTACCACAAAAGCACATGACAAAAGTTACTTAAAATCATTAGCATTTAGGAAGTGAAAATTAAAGTCAAAATGGGATACATCTACACACCAATGACAACTGTATGTTGTAAGATTAGTAACATGTAACGATTACAAGTAATAATAAGGAGGTAAAGCATCTGGAAGCACTGATGATAAGAATGCAAAAAAACGTTACAACAATTCTGGAGATGTTTGGTATTTTCTTACAAAGTTGAGCATACACCTATATTATGATCCAGCAGTTTCACTTCCAAGTATTTACCATAGAGAAATCAAAACTTGTATGCAAACCACACACACACACACACACACACACACAACTTACATTCAGATATTTATAGAAGCTTTGTTTGTTATCACTCAAAACTGGAAACAACACAAATGTTCCTCAGTCAATGGGTGGTTAAACACATTGTAGAGCAAACACACAATGGAATTCTACTCAACAATGGAAAGGAAGGGGTATTTATATACGCAACAATCTAGATGAATATAAAATACATTATATTGAATGAAATAAATCAGTGTCAAGAGATCATGGACTCTACAGTTTCATTTATGTGATAGTCTGGAAGTGGAAAACTACAGCAATGGAGAACAAACAGCTGGATTAGTGGCGGGTGAATGACTTTACAACAACAAAAAACAGAGGATACAATTTTGGAGTGATTGTGTGCCACCATGTGTCCTGACTGTGCTGAAGATTAGACACACATACAGTCAGATCCTGACTCATAAACACTTGCACTATTATCAGATATGATTAATATTATATTAATGTGTTATATCAATTGACATTACATAATATACTATATAATTATAGTTGCATATTGCATTAGTAGTCACATGGGTATATACACTTTCCAAAACTAATAAACAATTAAAATGTTTAAATATTGTTGTATATAAATTATTCCTTAATTGATTATAAAACAAATAGCACTCCACATAAAATGAATAAAAGTGAAATAATACAATTTTAGACAAATGACATGGAAAGAATGTATCATCACCTGACCTGCATTAAAATTATGATAGCTGGATAAACATACAGGATTTAATTCTAGATAGACTGATAAATAACCAACTGTATACACATATATAGTATGTGCCAGATATTTAGTGGTTAAACATAATATAAATGTTGAATTCCTGTAGCAGCAAATATATTTAATGTTAGGAGAAAGGCTATTTTTGGAGAATACGAGATCAAAATCAGATTGTCATTTATTTATTTATTTATATTTTTTATTTTAGTTGTTGTTCAAGTACAGTTTGCTGTCTTTTACTCCCAACCCAGTCCATCCCCCTAGTGCTCCCCTCCTCCCTCCCATTTCCACCCCCCCCCTTAGTTTTTGTCAATGTGTCCTTTATATTTGTTCCTGTGACCTCTTCCCCTTTTCCCCTGAAATTCCCTCCCCTCTCCCCTCTGGTTACTGTCAGCCTGTTTTCCATTTCAATGTCTTTGGTTATATTTGCTTGCTTGTTTGGTTTGTTGCTTAGCTTCCTGTTAAAGGTGAGATCATATGGTATTTGTCTTTCATCTGGCTTATTTCACTTAGCATAATGCTTTACAGTTCCATCCATGCTGTTGCAAAGGGTAGGAGCTCCTTCTTTCTTTCTGCCACATAGAATTCTATTGTGTATATGTACCATAGTTTTTTGATCCATTCATTTACTGATGGGCACCTAGGTTGCTTCCAACACTTGGCTATTGTAAATTGTGCTGCTATGAACATTGGGGTGCATAGATTCTTTTGGATTGGTGTTTCTGGGTTCTTAGGGTATAATCTTAGCAGTGGAATTGCTGGGTCAAAAGGAACATCCATTTTTAGTTTTCTGAGAAAATTCCATACTGTTTTCCATAGTGGTTGTACCAGTCTGCACTCCCACCAACAGTGTACTAGGGTCCCCTTTTCTCCACAACCTCTCCAACACTTATTGTTTATTGCTTTGTTTATGATGGCCATTCTCACTGATGTGAAGTGGTATCTCATTGTAGTTTTAATTTGCATCTCTCTGATAGCTAGTGATATTGAGCATCTTTTCATGTGTTTCTGTATCCTCTGTATGTCCTCTTTGGAGAAGCATCTATTCAAGTCCTTTGCCCATTTCTTAATTCGATTGCTTGTCTTCTTAGAGTAGATTCGTGCAAGTTCTTTATATATTTTGGAGATTAAACCTTTGTCTGAGGTATTATTGGCAAATATGTTTTCCCATACAGTTGGTTCTCTTTTTATTGTAATGCTGTTTTCTTTGGCCGTGCAGAAGCTTTTCATTTTGATGAGATCCCAGTTGTTTAGTTTTTCCTTTGTGTCCCTTATTCTGGGGGACAAATCACTAAAAATGTTGCAGTGTGAAATATCTGAGATTTTCCTGCCTATGTTCTCCTCTATGACTTTAATGGTGTTCCAGCTTATATTTAAGTCTTTTATCCACCTTGAATTTATTTTTGTGTATAGCGTAAGTTGGTGCTCACGTTTCTTTTTTTTTTTTGCACGTAGCTGTCCAGTTCTCCCAACACCATTTGTTGAAGAGGCTATCTTTATTCCATTTTATGTTGCTGCCCACTTTGTTGAATATTAATTGACCATAGA
>PVKM010047431.1:0-11453 GCA_004027735.1 Carollia perspicillata
CCTCTGAGTCCTCGGGTCAGAGGCAGTAGGGAGCCCAGTCGAGTCACTGCCCCTTGTCGTGCACAGCCACTGCTTTGGAGCAGATTTCAGCCAGGGCTGGGGTGAATGCCAGGGAAGTGGGCATCGGGGGTGAGCAGCTCTCCAGCTGAGATTTTTTTCAACGCTGGTCCCCAGTCCTATTCCCATTCCTTTGTCCCTGTTTCTCCAAAAGTTGTTTAACTCAGCTCCTGGCAACCTTTCCTTCCCCGGTTCATAAATCATGGTGCCTGGCTGCTCTGCCTTGGGGGTGCCGGGAATCAGGCATCTCTGGACAGAAGCTTCTGGACCAGAGCTGAGAGCACCAGACCTGCCGGCCACAGCCACAGGCACGGCCGTCCGTGGCAGCCACTCCTGCACCCTGCTGCTCTTCCCGGGACCAGGGGGACCTCAGGGCTTAATCACCTGTTGGCCCAGCGCCCCACCTAAGTTCAATTTCTTACTGGAATAGCTTTACATTACACGCTAGTGGGCTGGGCAAGTAGTGCCAGGGGAGACGTCAATGAGCGTGTGGTCAGAGGGAGATAAATCTTTCAGAACCGCCAGCCCCAGGACATGGCAGGAAGTGGTTGCCTCCCCAGTGGTCAGGGCTGAAAGCTGTTTATCTTGATTTTCTTTTCTTCCCTCTGGGATGCCGACCTGGGCTGGGCAGGGGAGTGTGCGTGCGGGCCAGGAAGACCGGGGAAACGGCCTGACCCAGGGGGACCTGTGGGCTGCTGAGGAAGGGGGTCCGGGAAGCCGAGGCGGAGGGGAGCCTTGTGGCTGCAGGTGAGGGTCTTCCGCAGGAATGCCCAAGCCCCCACAAGACTGAGGTGAGATGAGTGGGCTTGGGGCCGCCACCGCCAAAGGGCTGCCCAGGGACTGCACTCGTGTGGAGCCGTGTGTGCCCATAAGTGCTTCTGTGGGAAGTGAGGGCTGAGGGGGCGTGGAGCGCCTGGCGGGGCGGGAACCTGTGGGCTTCTGTGTCTGGCTGGCCTGGTGTCAGTGGGTGTGCGGAGCGGGGCGTCGCCGGGCTCTGAGAACAGTGGGAGCAGGTGGGAGGCCGCCTTCCCACTGGGGGTGGGGGCGGGGGCGGGCGGATTTAACATCTCCCATTGTGATTCTTACCAGAGAAGCCTTTCTGCTTTCTCAGTATTCCAAGCAAGCCCAGGCTGGGGGTGTGGCTCTCAACCACCCACGCCTGCTCACACAGGCCTGCTCCCATGCTCCTGCCCAAGCCCACCTGGCACCGGGCTGGGGACAGGCTTCCCTGGCTCACAGAAGATAGCAGGGTAGCCCATGGGCGGGCGTTCCCAGCTGGGACTCTGGAGTCAGACCCCGATCTGCATCCTGGTACCTTCCTACAGGTCCTCAAGTGTAAGGCAGGGGGCCAGAAAACCTCCTGTCGGGGGCAGTCATACGAATACCACGACCTCATGGTGCCTGGTGAATGGAGAGAGGCTGATGGGAGCGAGCACCCTGTGTCGATGGTTTTGCTCCCGCGGTCAAAATCTCTTCCTCAGAAAAGCAGTGAACGTCACGATCTGCATACATTAGCAAGGAGGATGCAATAGGTCCTGTCCCTGCTCTTGACTCGGAGAAGTTAACTCCGCCCTCCCCCTGGCAGGGACACAATGTTGCCTATCTGTCAACAGCATTGCACACAGAATAAGCCTTTGCCCCTGGGGAATGCTTCCACGGGGCCAATGCATAGTGGTTTTGGAAACGCCTACTGAGGGCTGGTAGCAGCCAGGGCCACGATGGGGAGCGGCTTTTCCAGAACGGAAGGTGTGGAGCCTGCCCTCAGGGCGTTCACAGTCTGTTGAGAAGACACTCGGGGTCACGCAGGCCTGTGCTGCCCTTTCAAGAGGAAGCGCCACTGGGGGTCAAGTGAGGGAGGCCAGGGGAGCCTGGGACGGTGATGGCCTCCTTGCCGGGCCGTCCAGGGGGTCGCAGAGGAAGCGGCAGCCACGGGGGGGTGTGGCTGGGGAAGCGAGGGTCTGACCGCTGGCGGTTGGGATTGAATGCCAGGTGCAGGGAATGGAAGGAATGGAAGCCAAGCTTGAAAGCAGGAGCTGGAGCTGGGTCCCCAGGAGCCACGGCTGCCAGCCGGGCCTGGTCTGTGGAAACAGAGAGTCACTGAAGTGTTCTGAGCGAGGGGGTGGGGGCTGGTGCCCCCAGGGAGAGGTGCTCAGCAGCAGGTGCCAAGAGGTCCTGGGGGACAGGACTGGTAGGCCAGCTGGTGGCTGGGGCAGGTGCTGGGTGAGGAGGACTCAAAGCGGAACAGAAGCCACCCTGGGGAGGGCAGGAGAGAGACGGACTTGACCGAGCACGGGGGCGAGGTGGCAGCCGTTGGGATCTGTCAGCTTGTTCGGCAGGGGGTGGGCCGTGGGGCAGGGCCTGCAGAGGGAGCAGGGCCTTGGAGTCCCGCGCGGGGTGTGTTTCCCACACTGGACTTCCAGCCGCTGGACTCCAGCGTGTTCCAGGCCAGGAGAGTGAGCAGAGGCTTTCTCTGAGCCCCGTGAGGCTGCCTGTGCTGCCCGAGAGGCTGTTCTCGTGCCGGGGGACCCACGGAGGTGTTCAGCACCTCCAGACGTTGGATCAGTTCCACACCGAGTCACCCCTTGAAATTTCTCCTGCCTGAGTTCAGCCCAGGAGGTTACTATTCTGGGACGTTCCATCAAAACCCTTTCAGCGTTTGCGAGTTCTCTGAGCTGGGGGGTGGGTGGGAGAGCGGGCTTGTCTCCACCTGTGCTGGGGAGCCGATTCCAGCACCTGGAGATTCGGGGGGGGGGAGGGCGGGTCTCGGCGGCGCACCAAAGGGGCCCCTCGCTGTTGCCTCTCCTGGAGCCATTTAATTAATTTGATTGATGTTCCTGGACTTACTTGAGGTTAATGTATTATTGATGTCCCTTCATTACATATAATCCACCCTGCACCTCCCAGCACATGGCTGGCTGCTCCCCACTGGGCAGGCCGCACAGTGGAGTAAGCTCTTTGGGGCTGCACCTCTACCCCCAACCCCCAGCCCCCCAGGACAGAGCCCTGCACTTGGCTTTTGTCAAAAACCCTTTCAGGCCTGGAGACCTGGGGAGGCCCCAGTGTGTCTGTCTCCAGGGGGCTTTGCTTAGCCACCAAATAGCAGTAGCGATAACAGTAGTTTACATGCTGTGAACGTGGAGGAACTAAACCCAGCACACGGTGTGTAGAGGATCTCATTTACTCCTTTGCAAAAGGCCCTCCCTGCATTCCCCCGCCGCTCCAACCCCTGTCTTCCAGGAGGATCAGAGAGGCGGGGTTTACCTGCCCAAGGACACAGCAAGTAGGTGGGGAGCCGGGGTTTGAACCCACAGCCTTCGCTCTCCCCTCCACGCCAAGCCCTACCTCTCCTTCAGGCCCCGCGCTGCCCACGGCTCCCAAGACACCGTTCTCCATGCGGCACTGAACCCCAGGGCTGTCCTGTCTTACGTGACCAGGGGCCGCAGCACTGGTGCCCCGAGAGGGAGCGTGTTGTTGAGTGTTGGTGGCCTGCTCCCCTCCCTAACCCACGTCCTCACTGAGGACTGACGGCAAAGCAGCACTTACGGGACATGGATGCCAGGCGCCCCGCCAGGCTCTCTTCACACGTCAGCTCACAGAACCCCATAACCAGACCAGCTCCCTGAATCCTCACAGCCACGCCGAGAGGCAGGAGGCTTCCACCCCTTTTATAGACGAGGTCTGGGAGCGTGCGCCAGGCACTCAGCTGGTCGGTGCCAAGGGCCGGGACTTGGAGCCCGGCAGCCCCGAGATCCCGGGGCGCTCATGGCTTCTCCCTTCTCTCTCCCTCCGCTTGGGCCTGTGCGTCCATCAGATATCTGTGTGTTTGTCCCCCGGCTCGTCCCGTTTCACCTGTCTGGCCTGAAGTGTTGGTCTGCATCGGGCCCCCTCCTGGGCTGGGGGCACCAGGCGCAGCCACTCACACAGGATCCCGGTTTTGAGGAGACAAGGAGGCATGTGAGGGTGCTGGGCTTGGATGCTGCCCCTCGCTCTGCTGAACAGCTTCAGATGACTCTCTCGGCCTTTCTGAGCCTCGGCCGCCCTGCTCGTGTGAGAGCAACGATGACCTTTGCTCTCTGCCCTTCACTGTCCCCCTGCTCAAAGGTGGTGCTGGGTGGGAAAGACACTGTGCCCACCAAGGGTTAGAATTGCCCGTGTGTGAGAGTCGAGAGCTGGCATAAAGGCCAGGAACGCGTAAGGCCAGGCACCTGCACCCAGGCCGGAGCACCTGCACCGCAGGCCCCCAATCAGCCCGGACAGGCCAGTGGCAAGGACTTGCTCGAGGACCCTGTTGCACCAAGAGCTGCTCCCTAGAGTGAGTGCCAGGGCCCAGGCTGGTGTCCTGGCTGTGCCTGGGTCCTTGGAGGACCCTCATATCCCTCCCACTCTGGGGCCTTGCGGGCATGTGGAGGTGCAAGGACCCTGCCTGGGGTTGTGGGCCTCCCCCGCAAACACACCCGGGCAGCCTAACTAGGTTGGTTCAGGCTGGGTTTGGTGAGGAAGGACAGCTCACCAAGCAGCTGCCAGGACCTCCCCTCACGCCTCAGAATACACAGAAAGCCTGGTGAAGAGGTGAGCGGTGCGTCTGTTGTTCCGGAAAGCGGGGAGACTGTCAGCCTCTCGATGGCAGGGTTCCCAGGGCGTTGGCTAGGAAGCCTCTGCTTTCTCACCAGCTTTACTCCAAGCACATTCCTATGCCAAGCTGGGCCTGGGGAGCTCGACTCCTGCTGCCGGGGCACCCACCTGCCGCCCCTGCAGCCCCAGACCCTGAAGAAGAGGGCAGAGGCCTCAGACTGTGGATGGGCTGAGGCATGCCTGGCATCGCTGTCGGAAATCTGTGGCCAGGCTGCTCTTAGGTGACGTTTTGTTTCACTTCCCGAGTTTCCGCCTTCTGCAGGCGGGGATGACATCAGGCTCCCCTGGCACGCCCTTTCTCTGACTCCCACTTCATCAAGCTCCGGCTCTGCCTTGGGACAGCCGTCCCGCTGCAGTGTCCGGTCAGCCCTCGGCTGGGGGGGCTCTCGTGGCCTTCCCGACTCAGCCGCGGGGCGCAGCCACCCCGCTGTGCTGCCCGCAGTCAGTGCCGGCCCAGCTCCCGCTCCGGACTGCCTGTCTCCAAGACCACGCCGCTCTCGAGTTCCTGCGATCATCCACTTCTGATTCAGACCCTCCCCGTCCCTCTCTCTCTTTAAATTCAGTGTAGCGCAGGCCTGCAGGCGTGGACGGTAGCATAAAGGCAGAGCATCAGTGAAGTCCACTACTACTTGGGCAAGCCACTTAACCTCTCTGAGCCTCCGTCTCCTCAGCTGTAAAGTGGGGGACCTAATGGAACATGCCCACTGGGCTGCCTTTGGCGTCAAGGGAGATGCCACCTCAGAAGTTCCTCCAGGGCCAAGAACCTCTCGTGTTCTCAGTAAATGTCACCTGCTGTCATGAATTGTCGGGACTGCTTCTCTTGACTCTTGCCTGGCAGCCCAGGCCGGTGCTGAGCTGAGAGAACCCTCCCTCCCCCAAGGCTGTGTCTCCTCTGCAGCCAGGCGGCCCCAGCAGCGCTCCTGGGAGGGGCAGGCTGGTCCTGGGCTTCCTTCACTCCCCTCCAGCTCCTGGGCCTCTTCTCAGAGCTGGCGGTGTCCCACTGTCCCTCTGGCACCTCACCCACTTCCGATCCGCCCAGCTCCCTCTGAGGCTGCCCCGAGCTCCCAGCTCCTTCTGATTCCTTCCCTGCATCAGCTTCCTCCCGGTAGGCACCAATTCCTTTTGGCTGTCTTTTCTTTGTCCACCTTTTCCTCCCCTGAGGCCTTTGGGGGGAGCCAGGGTCTCTCCTCAGAGACTCTCTGACCCTCATGTGCCAGTGGCAGCCCCACGGCCCCTCCAGCTCCTCTCGGATTCCAGACAATTGTGCATTGCCAGAAAGGGGTCGGGACTTGCCCTCACAGGCAGGAACACTAGCAACGGTGGCAAATCCAGAGTCCCGTTGTGTCCCCTCTGGCCCTGTCCGTCAGGGGCATCCTCTCCGGTGATGGCAGGAGGCCAGCCAGGGCTTCCTAGGGGAGCCTGGCTGGTGGCCATAGAGAACCCAGCCTGTAGGGACCACAGAGCCCCAGCTGAGGCCTGAGGCCCCAGTCACCCCCGCATCCTCCTTGGTTCCAAGGACATGCAGAAGGAAAAGGCCAGAATCAACTCCAGGGTCCCAGAGCCAGAAAAAACAGCCACATCTGGAGTCTCTTTCCTTTGGGGAAGTCAAGGAATTTTTCTCAAGAGGTTGTTTTGGTTTCATACCTTTGAAAAGAACTCGGTCTTCCTCCGACACCTTCCTTGGGCCTGGGGCCAGACTGCAGAGCGGAGAGTAGTCTTGCTACTTGTAATCTCCAGGGCGCTCACTCTCAGGGAGTTTGTCAGGCGCCTCTGGGCCTCCTCTAAGCTCACTGCCTGGGCCTGAGTAATAAGAGAAAAATTACCACCTGGTCCTCGGGGAGTTCCCAGGGAGTGACTGACATGTAACAGACAATTTACAATGTGGCAACAGCAACAATAGCAGACACTTCCCAGTGTTCCTCTCTGTAAGTGCTTTACAGGTAATAACTCATTAATGCAAAGAATAGCGACAGTTCCCATTCCCTGGGCACTCACCCTGCTCTAGGCTCTGAGTTCAGGTGGGTGGCGCCCACCCCCCACCCCTGAGGTTTTAGGGCAGGTGACAGGCCAGGACCTCAGCTTCCTTGGAGGATTGCAGGAACCTGCTACAGGTCGTATATTTGCAGCCGGCAGGCTGGGACTCAGGCCCCCATCCGTCTGGCCCCTGCTCTCAGGGTGGGTATTCCTTCTCGTTCCCTCACCTTGCATCACGTTTGGATACCCTGCAAGCCACGGCGAGAACAGGTTCCTACAAAGGAAGGCCCCTTTGGCCACCCCATTGCTGAGGGGGCCAGCTTCCCCCCTCTCAGGAAGTCTGTCATTCCCCACGTAAAACCTGTCTGTGGCTTGTGGCCACCTCCTCAGACGCAGCACCTCACTGGCCTTGGCAGGTGGCTTTCAGGCACACGCCAGCTTGCTCCTCTCACCCTGCACGCCCCCTGGCAGTCATGTGGGGCTGCTGTGGATTGTAGTCCCTGCTGCCAGCTTGCTCTGCCGTACGCCTTAATAAACAGCTAATGGAGGGCCCCCGTTCTCCGGAGCCGCCTTCTCTGTTTCTTGGCCCCTTTAGAGAGCCTGACCCCCTCCCTTCCCCAGGTAGAACCCATTCAGCAGGCTTCCGGCAGCGGTAACTAAGCCGGGCATCCAGCCCACCATCTGCTCGGTACTTTATAAAAGTTTAAGCATCATGGGGTAGTGAACTCCCATCGTGAAGCAGCTGGAGCAGTGCATCCTGGGATGCATGAATTATAGGAGCCCTCTGAAGTTGTGATTGCAAATGGCAGCAGCCGGGAGTTGAAAGGGGCCGGCCTCGCCGGGCCCAGCACAGCTATTCTCTGCTTCCTTTCGGAAGGTGCACACTGACTGAGTCTGGCTGTGCAAAAAGAATGTGCTCAGACCAAGCTGAACTCCTGGTTCCTCTGCCCCAGTTCTCACTTCCTGCCCCCTGGCTGTGTCTGCAGAGCCTTTGGGCTTTGGAGGCGGGACCCCCACACAGGCCAGGTGCTCTGGCTCTGCCACAGACGGGTGGGCTGGGAGGGAAGCGTCACAGGCACAGACACAGCCAGCAGGGCAGGCCCAGGGTTTGCCCGTTTTCCAGGGGGAGCATTGGAGCATTTGGCCTGGCTTGCAGGCTCTACGTCTCACCTGCAAAGTGCAGCCTCAGAGCCCCCCTGGGGGAAGGGTTTCAGGGGGCCGAATCAGAGACCACGGGGGTGTCGTGACGTGGGGCTGAGCGCTCGGGCTGAGCTTCCGCGCCTCCTGCTGCTGGCACTTGTGAGGCCGTAACCAAGTGATCTGGCCTCTCGGCTGTGGGTTCTACCTGCGCAATTGGAGGAACCACTGAGCTGCCTCTGAGGAGCGCCAGGAGGATGACATGGGGTGGCGCGTGTCAGGGACTCAGCGTAGTAGGACATTTCTTCATGGCGACACAGATCACCTGGGGCTTGCCAGTGCAGGTTCCCACTCAGGCTGGAGGGCGCCCCGAGGCAGCTCCTAGGGACGTGGCTTGCAGACCACACCTGGGGTGGCCAGGGCGTGGGGTTTGAGCTATAGGATTTGAGCCATAGGAAGAGCTTAACTAAGTTCTGGCTGTGATGATCCATCCAGGCAGAGTGCCCGTTGCCCACACCTTGCCCGCACCTGTCCACAGTACCTACATGGGTTTAGTTCAGCACTCCCGACTGAGGCCCGTGAGCCAGTGGCAGCAGGGTCACCTGAAAACAGGTCAGAAATGCAGAATCTCCAGGTGGCCCCCCCACACCCCGTGACCTGGAATCAGAATCTCTGTGAGTGGAGCCCAGGCATCTGCAGCTGGACCAGCTTCTGTTTGCCCGAGTAGGAAGCCCCGGTGGGGCTGGGCCTGGAGCACTTTTTCTCTGAGTGTGGGTGGGCATCCCCAGCATCAGGACCTCCTGGGGTTGGCCATGGTAGGGCTTGCTCAGAATATAGGTGCCTAGGCCCTACCTTGGACCAACCCATCCAAAATTTCTGGGCAGGCCTGGGAATCTGCATGTATCCACTCAAGCGTGAGAGTCACGGGGAGCCACTCACTGCCTGAGAGCTGGGGGCAGGGCCCACTCCCTACTCCTCCGCACCCCCAACCTTGTGCATAAAGCTTCACCTCCAGGGGTGGGGGGCGTCGGTCGGGGGTAGAATGGATCGATTGAGGGCGTGGGCATCAGGAGTCCTAGGCTCCAGCGCGATCCTGCCCGGGGCGCCCCCAGCTGCCAGAATGTTCTCAGTGAGAAGAAGGACACAGCCAAGTGGCCACCGGCAGGGAACTGGTCAAATGAACTCGTGTACCCCATGCACACGGACTGCTCTGCAGCAATGAGGGAAGGCTGGGCTGGAAACAAATGTTTCACAAAGAGAAATGTTTGCCTTCTCCAACTCAGTGGAAAAGAGCGGTAGGTGCCTATTTGGATGGAGGAGAGAGAACGGACAGATGTTAATAGTTAATCATTTTCCTGGAGGGATCCTGGGCGTTTTCTGTTCTCTCTCTCTAATTTAAATTTTTTTTTCTAAGGAGAATGTTTTGTAATAAGAAGGAAGAAGTAGGCATAGGGGGCATGTCTGGTCCACGGTCCTGAGGTCACAGGTGCCAGTGCAGGCCCAGGCTCTGAGGACAGTGCTCCTCACTCCATCTGCCCGCGGGGGTCGCCTTCGCCACGGGCTCCCTGATCTCCGGCTGTGCCTAGTGGTCCCCAGCCCTTCACGCCGTTTCTCCCACTTGTGTACTTCCTCTCTGCTCTGAGTCTTCCCTGGTGAAGGCCAGGGCACCTTCTCCACTTAACAACAGAGGACAGGAGTGGGGAGCGGGGGCCCAGGGACAGGAAGCCCCCCCCCACCCCCAGTTTACAAGCCTCTGTGGCACTGCCTAGGTGCCTAAACCCAAGTTCCAGAGTCTAGCCTCAGAGGATGTGCTCAGGAAGTAAAGGTTGAATGAATAAGGCTTGGAATACCACCAAGGACAGGACAGGGGCCCGTAGCTGTGTGACCTTGGGCAGGTCAGTGTACCTCTCTGGGCTTAAGGTCTTCATCTCCAAGATTCAGGGAGTCAGGGAGACTCGGACTCTGATTCCCCTGGGCCCTTCTAGCTCTGATCCCTGGGAGGTCACAGACCTTTCCACTCGGCCCTCTGGCCTGTCTTCTGTGCTGTTCGTGCTGTCCAAGGAGACCCCACCTGTCTGTTCCAGCAGCCCAGTGAGAGCGGAGGAAGAAACGGCCGCTCAGGGCAGGGCCTTCCGGGGGGAGGGGAAGAGCAGGAGAAAACGAGCCAGGGCTGCAGGGAATAGAAAGTAAGCCACCTGGAGTAGAGGGCTCGAGGGCACCCGTGTTCCTGGATCTGGTATTGGCCTCCTGTGAGCTCTTTGCGCTGCGTGGGGTTAGGCGTCTGCTTTTCGTCTTCTCCTGCCCAGAGCTGCCTTTGTCCCCGCGCCCCCTGCCTGGCTTTGTGGCTGAGACCCGTTTCCATCAGGCCCCAGCAGCCCTGAGCTCCAGCCCTTTGAGCTGCCGTTTGCCAGTGAGTGGTTGGTTCAGTGGGGAGGGAGGGTGGGAGAAATCCATTCAAGCCATTTGCTTTAAAGCCATTTCAGTAAACCCATGGGATTTGTGTGGTCACATCTTTTCAGCCTTCTTTCAAAGAAATGGACGGTCTTCTGTGTCCCTTCCCCCCACCAGCTTCGTTGCCTGACCCATAGAGAGGGGAATATCAAAGCTGGTGGGCTGGGGCGCTCTGAACTTGGAGGGGCTCTGGATACCTGTCCAGATAACATGGAGTGAGCGTGCGTCTATCTGTGATACCAGGGAAACAGCGTGATGGTGGTGCTCACTCCTAAGTGTGTTTTTCGCAGCCCAGGAAGCCCACGGAAACCAGCTTTGCCAGCTTCCCGGAGGCAGGAGTTAGGAGGTGGTGAGGGTGCTCCACACACAGCCCTGTGAGGGCACAGCTGAGGGGCCCAGCCTCTGTGCTCTGGGGCTCAGGCCTGTGCACAGGGCCCATTTGCCTCCAGGGTTCTGAGGGGCTTTTGCATTGGGGCGGGAGGAGGAGGGAGAAAAGAGGAAGTGAGCCTTGCTTTCCCGCTTTCTGCCGGGTGTAAACCCCCTCAGCGGGCAGCGCCCTCCAGGGAGCCTTCACCGTCTCCCTCAGCCCGGCAGAGGTCCTGGCTGTGGGGTCCCCAGCGTCACAGCTCTGATCCCTCTGGCCTGGTCATCCTGTCCTGTGAGCTCCTCCAGGATGGGGCTTGTCGTCTTCATGTGGATATACCCAGGGGAGTGTCCCTGGGGTCCTGTCGAGGGGCGTGTGCAACCTCGGCTGGGATGTCCAGATCCCAGTCTGCTCAGGCCCCCCAGTCTTGGAGCCCACCCGAGGCAGTGGGCGAGGCGTGCTCAGAGAGTCACCCTCCCCTCACTCTCTTGGCCTGCCCCAAGAAGGTGGCCCTACCTGGGCAGGCGTTAAGCTGGAGGGAGTGGAGGAAGGAATGGGGTAGCATTCAACAGAACGTCCCAGGAGACGGGCCAGCTGGCAGCCGCCACAGGCAGGATGCCGCAGGCCCCCTCCCGGCACCCTCAGGACGCCGGCAGCAGTGAAGTGGCCGCTAACCGGTCTGGCGGGTTTGTGCGGGCCTGGCCAGGGTTTCTTCAGGGACAGGATGTCCTGCTGGGAGCTGCCTTTGTGCCTGTCCTTTCTGTCCCCCTTTCAGGCGGGCCCTCTCCTGGCCGTGCACACCTCTCTGCCCCTCCTCTCCCCTCACAGGGAGGACCTC
>PVKM010047432.1:0-11453 GCA_004027735.1 Carollia perspicillata
TTAAAAGGGTATTTAAATGGTGCCTGAGGTAATTTCTAAACTCATTTAGCAAACAGATGCCTAGCTGGTAGAAAAAAGTATCAGAGTAGCATATTATTTACATTTTCTGTAGGATGGCTTACTTAGAATACACTTTCATCATTGAAAGGCTTCCCTCTGCACCCCCACATGGATATACCCCACACCACACTATGTCAACTTTATGTTGAGGATGTTGAGGTTATTAGGCCTGAGAGCAAAGAGACAAATGTTAATGAAGAAGTTTCCACCTGGCCCAAAACTTAAAAGAATACACAGTGTTTCATGCTTCATTCATGTCTACGGTATTTGAAAATATCCTTAAAATAATCTCAGTCGAGCATGATTCACTTCCACAAATATTCTTATACTATATTCTTATAGTATATTATGAGCTATGGGCAGAAACATCTAAGTTTTGTACAATGATTTTTTTTAGTGCTCTGTATCCATTCATACTTGCTGAGTGACAACTATCACATCCACACAGTGACTTAAAAATGATTTGTATGGATTTGCACTCTGAGCTCAGTTCAGCTGGGTGGTTGTGTTAGTGTGCACCTCTGTGTACTTGGGCAGCTGCCCTGAGTTCTGGCTGATAGTTGGCGGGGATGCCTTGGTCCTCCTCCACATGGCCTCCCATTATGCAGCAGGCAAGCTGAGACTTGTACTCACAGAAGGGTTAAAGTGCAACAGAATGCACAGCCTCTTGACCAAGTTCAGAACTTGCACATTATTTAACCAAAACAATGTGCAAGTCCAGCTGGAATACAAGCCGTGAAGAAATAGACTCTAGCTCTGGGTGGGAGGAATTATAAAGTACAGTGTCATTCTGCAGCCAACTAGGTACCTGTGGAGGTGGGAGAATTCTATAAGTGAGTGTTTTATAAACTAAATACTTAATGTATATGGATGACCATCCTCTTGTCATTATTCTTATTTGAGGAAACAAAATGGTTCAATATTAGAATTCCAAAAATAAAATATCTCTTACTTTCATAGTAATCTTTGCTTTGCAAAATACCTCACCTTATTATACAGTAAAATTTCCTTTAAAAATCCCATAAGTGAGACTACTATTGTTAAAAATATTAAGTGACTTAATGAGATAGTTGGACACCATTCCACCTGCTGTTTTTCTATGCCCATCAAAATTTTAGCTACTCTTTAAGAAAATAGTCAGTCCCCTAACAATGTCCCTTATGCATGACCCTGAAACATTTTCTTCTACCTTAGATAGAGAAAGCGCCTTTAATAAAGTAGGAAAAAACATTAAAAGTCCATAGCTAACTCAAATCATTAGATAATTAAATTTTAATATTTACATGTAAGATAAATTTAATTATTATGAGCAATAACTGGTTTGCTTGGTACAGTAGAAAAAAAGGTAGGAGACAAGTTTGTGTAAAAGTTGATCCCTTACGCACAATTCTTGTTTTTCTAATTCAGAAATTATTGCATACTTGCTTGTCTTTATTACTAAATACAAAAAAGCTGTGAGATTAAGTAGCAGGTATATCTACCTCATTATAATATCCTTAACCAATTGCCCAAGGTACAATAAGTGATCAATAAAGGCTTTCCAAGGAAAAAATATTTAGCTTTTAAAATATTAAACTACATAAATTACAACAGTATAAGTATCATGTATCTATTTTATGTTAAATGATCACATGTTTAAGAATATAACAGGTTTATTTTTTAATTTAATCGTCATTGTATTTTTCCGCATTAGCATCTAGTACCCTATTTCTTACGGGCCCATCTGTCACAGAAAATACATATTTACTTTGTAGATTAAGTGACCCAAGGAAATCCATCAGGTTAACCGGGGCCAGGTTGTGTCATCTCACATTTGAATGTTTTATTTTATGACGTGTATACATGCATTTCTATTTTAAGTAAATTATATTAAAATAGTTTTATTTTGAAAATTGAAGTATTTCAGGAATGTTAATATACTATTAAAAAATGAAGCTACCCAATGATGTTATAAGAATCAAGACAGGAAATCAAATACTTTAAAATATCATCACCATCATCATTATGATTGACAACTCATGGGAGAATATAAATAATCAACCAATAATTAACCATTGAAATTGATTCCTAGATATTCTCTTAAGAACATTCTGTGAAGAAAAAGGGTTTCTAAATGCCTCTTACGGAAAAAGCATTTCAGGATAAAAATGTTTGGAATATACTGAATACCGCAGTACTTTCAGGGGCTTTAATTCTAATTAAAGTGTCAGTTTCTACAGTTTAAGAATGGTGCCTACAGTTTTGGACCATGGTACTCGAAAATTAGATGGTAATATGTTCCACTAAAACATTTTTGAAAATTAAAACTATAGGGAAAAAATCCAGAGTTAAAGAATACATTAGCTTTCAGCCTAAATTTACTCAATAGGTTCTGAAAATCCATCGGTGACAAATATTGAATACAAGTACACTTGGAATTGCTTTATAGAAATATATATTCTTTAATTTTTTAAATATCTTGCTTCATTTTCTTTATTAAAGATTTTATAAATACGTTTGTTAACACTGACTTGTAAACCATATAAAATGTTAGCAAATGTCATTATAGTATGTTTCCACTGTGATTTAAATGTCAATTAAAGTGTTTGTTAAATTTGCTGAAATGAAACTCTTCCTTTAGAAGTGGTTCATATTATGCTAAGCACACAGATATGCTTCTAAGAGGCAAATATTACTCCTAAATATTCAGAAGTTACTGTTAGAGAAATATTTTAGAATATTGTGCAAAGATGCAAATACAAACATTAGCACACATTATTGTGGAGTTTCAAATGTTTTTTATATTGTCAGATGTGAAAAATGCTGTAATCATAAATGGATTTCAATTTCAGCAGCATGGTAGTTTAACAACTATAAATTACATTTATATGTATTGTTAGAAACCAGATCACTCCTTTTGATTTTAACTTTTCAGCAAAATGATTTTATTATAATGAAGAATTTATTATATTTTGTATTCTACTGATAGCAGTGTGTACATTTTAATATAATTTTATTTTATTCTTTTAACAGAATATAACTTAAATGTAAGAACTTAAGAAATGTACCTTAAAGTAAATGTAAGAAATCAAAATTATTTTTTTCACTTGTTCAAGAGTAAATTTTCTCTTAAGTACAGATGATCCTTGATTTATGATTGTGTGACTGAAGGATTTTTGACTTTATGATGGTGCAAAAGTGATACGCATGCGGTAGAAACTGTACTTTGAATTTTAATATTTTCCTGAGTTAGCAACTGTACATACTCTCCCACGATGATGGGCAGCAGAGTGAGCCGCAGCTCCTGTTCAGGCGCCCTATCACAATGGTAAACAACCGATACTCTATAGCGAGTTTTGTTACCAGCCTTTTACCAATGCTGTGTTCTGAGCTTGTTTAAGGTTAGCCAGGCTAAGCGATGATGTTCAGTAGGTTAGGTGCATTAAATGTATTTTTGACTTAAAATAATTTCATTTTACAATGGGTTTATTGAAATGTAGTCCCATCACAGGTCTGGGAGCATTTGTATTAAAAGTTATCTATGCAAAATATAATTTATAAATGTTAACTAACAACTTACACATATTTTCCTGGATGGTGTGGCTCAGTGGACTGAGTGCCAGCCTGCGAACCAAAGGTTCGTTGGTTCAGTTCCCAATCAGGGCACATGCCTGGGTTGTGGGCCAGGTCCTCAGTTGGGGGCACATGAGAGGCAACCACACATTGATGTTTCTCTTCCTCTCTTTCTCCCTCCCTTCCCCTCTCTCTAAAAATAAATAACAACTTACACATATAAATGTTAAACTTTAATACATTTTTGTAAAATTAATTAAATTTTATATGTTTATACAAATAAAACCACAGTTCTAACATGGCATTGTCAGAAATTGCTGTCATAGTTCATGCATGCAAAATTGACACCAACATAAATACAAATTCAAGAATAATAAGAGTTGTCTAACATTGCTAAAGGTTTTTCAGCTTCCAATGTTCATCGTGACCTAAATTTTTAGTGTTCTGGACTGTGAATTGGAATGTGAACAGAAGCAAGTAAATGGGTGCTCCGCACGACTGGGAAACCATCTTTGTCATGCAAGAATGTCTGGCATTGCTACCATCTGAGAGAAAGATTTGACAAGTTAATTAATTTGAATTTTTCTTACCTAAGCATGTCTGCAGCTAAATTGCCTGTCCTCTCAAAATTATGCATCTCTAAATTGGAAGAAATAGAACAAAAGAGGTGGAGCAGTGTATCCTTGGAGCTCCAAAGGTGTTAGGCACACAAGCAGCCGAGATGGGGTGTGTGCCCATGCTGACTGCTCGCTTCTAGTGAGAGGGACATCTAGAGCCTTAGATACATTTATGTTCTGGGGTTTGTGACACGTGAGGCCCTAAAGCACAAGGGGGCAAAGGGTTCCTTCGCTTGGGTGCATAGTGGCACTGGATCAGTACAGAATTTCATAACAATCAAAATGACTTTCTAAGGCAATTGCAGAAGGATCGTGTATTGAAACAGTGTCGTAGGCATGAATATGGACATATATAATTATATGCATGTACATGAACGTATGTATTCATACATTCAAAATCTATTTATACTTATGAGTAAAATGTATTTATCTTTAAAGAAGTATTGTTTCAGACTAAGAGAAAATGCTAGCTGGAAAATCAGAAGGCAGGCACTGAACATCTTCCTTAGGAACAAAGGATAAGATTAAGGAAGGAAATGAGTTGTAAGAGGAGAAAATGCTTCTCGTTGAATTTGTAATGCTAATGTAGAAGATGTGGTAACAGAGCATTTAACCCATATGTTAAAAGCAATACAATCAATTTCATTAATTTTTTAAAAATATTTTATTTATTTATTTTTAGAGAGAGGGGAAGGGTGGGAGAAAGAGAGGGAGAGAAACGTCAACAAGTGGCTCCCCTTGGGGACCTGGCCCACAACCCAGGCGTGTGCCCTGACTGGGAAAAGGACTAGTGACCCCTTGGTGCACAGGGCGGCACTCAATCCAATAATGAGTCACACCAGCCAGGGCTGGGTTTTATTACATTTATGCTCATGAGCTATACAATCAATGTTATGACACTTATACTGTGTTGCTTTCTTTTTGACTAGAAAATTACTTAAATAAATATAAAAATGTAATTAATTTTAAGTTTTTGAGTATAAATATCTCCACTGGTGTTACAAATGAAGTAGCTGTGATTGGAGAAATAAGGAGGAGGCTCAGAAGCATTTTGTTTTGAAATCTAAGAGGAAAACGGAGGCCTCAGTATTTATTGCTAACGGTATTTATCACTTATGCTTTTATACCAACAGTATGTGTATGCACGAGGACTGCCCAGAATGTATACAGCCACATAGTATGAAAAATAGAGACATTTTTTGAAGAAGATACAAACATCGTACATAGGACAATGACACCTCAGTCCCCTTCAAAGTAGGCACCTTGGGACCTCACATAGTTTTCCCAATTACCATCTGTTGCCCTCTTGTATTTCCCTGAATCTTGTTGACAGTCTGAAATCTTCTCTTTTTCAAAGCTGGTTTTAGTTTCGGGAAAAGCCAGAAGTCACAGGGCACCAAATCTGGGCTCTAAAGGGGCTGAGTCACCTGGGTGATTTGCTGTTTCACTGAAAAACTCCACATGAGACGTGATAAATGACTGGTTGCATGGTCACGATGAAGCTGCCAATCACCAGGTGCCCAAAGCTACAGCCTTCTGAATCATTGGAAACTCTGTGGAAAAATGTTCAAGTTCAATACAAAATTTGACGCAGATTCATTGTTGTACTCATTCAGTCATCGTGAACACGACGACCACACAGTACACACGGTCACACAACAGTGTCTACCACCCCCACTGACAAGTACAGTGAAGTCATCATTGCTCATGCACACACATTCCAGTCCACTCTCCTTGGCTGCCAGTTGCATTTATGTTGTGTAAACTGTTATTGTTATATTAACAATGGGTGGATTTTTTCCAGATACGCCTTGTGTATATAAAATGTTTGAAGAGAAAAACACAAGCATGCTTCAGCTCCCTCCTCAGCAGAATCACAACAGTCACTTCTCATCATCAATGGTCTGAGTCAAAGAAGACAGAAAATGGCATCCTTGGAGGAGTCATTCTAGACCATTACGTTTTGCCGGACAAGCTGGTGCACAAATTCTGCTATGAAAAAAGTATGAAAGCTGCAGGCTGTAGGTAGGGAATTAATAGGTAGAGGTTGGGAAACGTTAGAGAGCGATTCTCTGAACCGCGTAATGCAGGTTTGGGGGAGAAAAGCATGAGCAAGGAGTTTAGTGAGGAATGATGATCAGAGGAAAGGGCAGGGTAGCAGGTATAAACGACTTAGTGAATTTAACCTGTAGTTAAACTTTTTAAAAGTTACCTGATCCAAGCTCCATGTTTTACCCGTAGGTTTATTCAGTCTGAGAGTATCCTAAAAATCTTCAGGGGATGGCATTTTTGCCAATATTCACATGCTCAAGCAGTATCAAAAATAAAAAAAAAATAGTTAAATGTTACACTGGGGAAGCTAAGCACTCAAATAGGTGAGCAGGGATTAGCTGCCTTCTAATTATAAAGAGAGCTCTGAGAGCTTAATCCCCAGGAGCTATCTGCTCCGATGTTTTTAATAGCCCATAATGGCTCACGCCTGCACAGAACACACATGCATGTATTTATATTTGTATTGATACATATTTCATGTATCAATTTCTATTCCCTAGCTAGAATTTGTGCTGTGAATTACTATAGTACTCTTTTGTCTAAAATGTAATTATCTAATTACATGTTCTGGGAGATAGCATAGCTAGACTCACGGAGCACCAATTCACAAACATTTAATTTTTGTTTTTAATAAGAGACAATGAGAAAGGGGATCTTTTTCCCTCTGGAGGGGGACACAGTACTTATGCCTAAGTGGTACTTTCAGAATTGGAATTTTCCTTGCCAGCCCCTCTGGGCATCTCCTTAAGTGTTTCTGTAATACAGGGCAGTGTTGCCCTCTCATAGGACCCTCAGAGAAGTGCTGTTAGTCAATCACAGACTAAGAAGTCATGCAATGTGAACCTAAAGTAAGCATGTGACATAAATAATGCTATCAAGATGTGGTCTTTAATTTTTTTAAGGATGATAAAACCCCCTGTGAAGTGTCCTGTCTGTAAGGTTCACTAAATTAGTAATAGTATGATCCAGCAATGATTCATCCAAATAATTTGGTGGAATCAAAGGAACTGGTGGAAACTTACATGACTGGCCAGCAATGATTAAAAAAAAGATGAAAACGGGCTCTGTGAAGGCATGCTTTCCCCTCCTGCTCTCAATGGATTCTAGTCACTGGTACCGTGAGGAGCTGAATGGTGTCTGTTTTGTTTGATAATAAACACTCCATTAAAGCCCTGCTTTGGCAATCTGATAGTTAAATGAAAACCTTTTTAAAGTTGGTATATCTAATACTAAATGTGATGTTTTCTGGTTGGCACACACTTATCACTTCATTTCCCAGTACAGCAAACAACTTGTAACTCACCAGTTGGTTTGATTGACAGCAGCCTTGGGCATTTCTTAGCATTCATGTTCTGTACTGCGTGGAGTCAAACTTCCGTGGTAATTGGCTTCAACAACAACAACAACAATAATAGAAATAATAATAATTCCAGAGCTGATTTAAAGACATAAAAATAAGTCAGTCAAATATGAGGACAATAAATTATGAGAATTTCTCATTTAAGTAAGTAACAGGTTTAATAGCTTTCTCTAAGTACTGAGATCATTCAGTTGAACATCTGCTTTCCAGCTGTGCATATTGATATATTACCAGGTTTTTATTCCCTTCTACTTAAATGTATCCATAAGTTTTTAAGAGTTGTGCTACCTGACTTTTTGACAAAGCCTTGGTTGTGAAAGATATAAAAATGTCAAAAATTCTGTAGGTCATATTATACTCAGGATATTATTTTTCAGTTTACTCCAAAGACAGATGTCCGTGAACAATTAAACCATTGTCCAATCACACCTTGTTCCAGCTGGGGTCAGAGAATTAAAGAGAAATAAGCCCTCATAATTTACTTATTGCTAGAGTTCCTATAGTTTTTTGTTAATAGATTCTAATTAAATAATTCTATCAGTGGAAAAGGCATATTGTGCATTGCTTGAACTTCCGAAGTTGTTTTTTGATATTAAATTTAGTATTTCTTGTCTAATAATAATTCACATATCGAGCAACTACTTTCAGGGAAACCCCATTAGATGGAGATTAGATTCTCTTAAATTTACTAAATCCCAACTCAGGTATCAAAGAGTTTAGTCATGAAGTACCACACTGAAACGATCTGTACTGAAGAGAGAGAGAGAGAGGCTTGCTAATCAAAATTGATGTAACCCAATATCGTGTCTCAAAGGGCAACATGAAATGTGTTCTCCCCTTCTGATAAAAAAAAAATCCCAAATAAGATGTGATCTTCTTCCAATCAGCCTTTATTGTTATTGTTACCATAGCAACTAAATAGCTCGGCGTTGCAACCTAAACAAGGGACCAAATAACATGAGCTTATGAACTCTTGCATTATCAGTGTTCATAAGATGGTAATGCAAAAACTCTCAAGTCATACCCACAAAGGAAAAGCCTTTATTCTCCCTTTCTCTGATCAAAAGCACCATTAATAAAAGCATGTCTCCATGCTCTAGGCATTACGGATTAAACATCTTACGATGAAGGGGATGCGACCTGACGGGACCTGTACCTGTCCTGGTCCCAGGACTCATCTCACACTGGCAGTCTGCCAGCAGGCAATGCAATTCATAACTGAAGGTGAGATTTATTGATCGATTGGTTTAATTTTATTAAATGACACTAAAGACACATGGGTCGCTTTGTTTTTCTTAACAACATATGTAATGAGGAGAATATCGCGTAGGACAGACGTGCACTGCTTCAAGTGAGGCCTCGGAATATCAGACACTTGAGCTGCCACAGGGCTTCAGATTCTTAAAAGAATGCTGTGGCCGGTGAGACATTCTTAAAATTCTCTACTTCACTTTTATTCAGAGAGCAACAGATCTCTGTGTACCTAAACACTTTAGGTGTACTTCAGAGAAAGGTTAATGTTAGTTATGACAACAGTGAGATTAATAACAGTTAATAGTTCTTGCATACTTTACAATGTGCCACTTGCCATATTCACACTATTATTATTTCCATATCACAGGCGAGCAAACTGATTCCCAGAGAGAATAAGTAACTTCCTAAGTTTAGGAAGAGAGAGAGCTAGAATTTGAATTCCCACCCTCTGACTCAAAGATATATTCTCACCCCCTAGTAACTGTTGAAACATTTTGTGTTATGCCTATAAGGCCCAATACTGTGGCTTAAAATACAAATTGGTATATATTTCCTAACCTCCTTTCATTACTATTTATTGGGTGTGCTATCTTTTCTATTATGATTGCACCTTCTTCATATTAAATTTATATCTATTTTAAGCTCTGTGTCTTTACATCATACTTGGCAAGATTAACTTTTGTTACCTTCCATAAAAGTATCTTTTTTAAAATGGTAGCCTTTGAACTCCTATAGTTTATTATGTCTGTGCATTAAATACTTAACAAATCCAACCTAATATACTTCAGCAGTTTAAGGACAGCCAAAGTTCTGCTCTCCACATACTGCTCGGAAAGCAAGCGTACGGACAGAGAGGAGATTGCAGGCTGGATCATCGCAAAGAGCCCTGGTCAGAGGACTTCCCAGAAAAGTTAAAGCCGCTGGACTTTCGGTGATGAGCACCAACCAGAAAGGAAGGCAGTGACCCCTGAGGGTAAATCTTAGTATGAGTGGGAGAGAAACAAACAGGCCAACTGCAGTTCCAGCCCAGCTTTCGCAGTGTGGCAAGAAGAGGAAAAATCAGTGCCAGGGGTCTGATGCAGGGGTGTTTCTGCCACAGATAAAAAGGTGTTTCTGAACCTCTGCAGTCCCTACGAAGGCAAGAGAGTCCCAGTCTAATGGGAAATCAGAAAACTAACTATGATGGTTCTGGTTATATGCTGTAGTTGTTACTATAAATTATATACCGAAATAGTGTATGAAGTCAGTTTGTTTCTCTATAAAGTTACACAAAATTTTAGATGCATTCTCAGACAGTTAAGAGCCTCAAAAAAAGCAGTCTTTTTTTCCTCTCTTATAATCAACCAAGATGCATTTTATAAATAATAAAATAAATGAGAAAAGCCTTTGCATTTTTACTTGAGAAGTGTTAACTTTCTTCTTCAAAAATTTTTTTCTGGAAATTTGCTAAGCTACTCTACCCAAGATGATGGTCATTCTAAGACCTACAATGGTAATCACAGGGAGAGAGGATCAGCCACGTCCTGGTTCAACATTGGAAGCTTAGATGCAGATGGATGGTGAGAAGTTACAGTTTATTAAGTCTTGAAAGTTTTGCAACTTAAATAGGAAATAAAGTATGGAAAGCCCATGTTATTATAACATAGTGTGAATGAAAAGTTCTATATTAAAAATATAAGTACAGCCCTGACCAGTGTGACTCAGTTGGTTGGATCACCATCTTGTAAAGTGAAAGGTCGCAGGTTCAACTCCCAGTCAGGGCATACGCCTGCATTGTGGGTTCCCACATTAAGGACAGCTAAAGCTCCTTAGTCGGGGAGCATATCAGAAGCAAGCCATTGATGTTTCTCTCACACATCAGTGTTTCTCTCCCTCCTGTTCCCCTCTCTCTAAGATCAATAAGCGTGTCCTTTAGAGAGTATTGTGTATATGCATGTGTGTGTGTATATGTGTATATATATGAAATGTGAGATATATATATTATATTTCACATTTTCTTTATCAATTTACCCTCCTGTACTTAGGTTGTTTCATGTCTTGGCAATTATAAAAAATATTGCGATGAACACGAGGTTCACATGTCTTTCCCAATTATTGTTTTTGTTTTCTCAGGATTAATACTAATAAGTAGAATTGCTGGATCATATGGAAGTTCTGTTTTTAACTTTTTGAGGAAACTTAATACTGTTTTCCATAGTGGCTTCCTCAATTTACTTGCCCATCAACAGTGTATAAGCATTCCCTTTTGTCTATATCCTTGCCAACAATTGTTATTTCTTGTCTTTTTTAATGATTTTATGTATTTATTTTTAGAAAGAGAGGGAAGAGAGGGAAGAGAGGGAGAGAAACAATGATGTGGAAGAGAAACAGCCATCAGTTGCCTCTCGCAAACGCCCCAGCTGAGGATCGAACCCACAACTGAGACATGTGCCCTGACCTGGAATCTAACCAGCGAACTTTAGCTTCTGTGGAACAATGCCCAGCCAAGCCACACCAGCCAGGGCTGTTTCTTGTTTCCTTGGTGATAGCCATGCTAACAGATGTGAAAGGATATCTCA
>PVKM010047433.1:0-11452 GCA_004027735.1 Carollia perspicillata
ACTAGCCTGCTGACATCTACCTGGGTTCCAGCAGAGAAAAATGAGCTTTATCTTAACGAGCTTTGCATACGACTGCATTAGTCAGTGGCTGTGAGCCTTCTGAAAACGCTGACTGCCCTGTTTGAGGAGTAAGGAAAGGGCAGTGAAAAGAAGGTTCTCTGGAATGGGATGTAGAAAAACATTCGAATTAATAGGACTTGTATGGGAAGGGTTTATAAACTCCAAAGGAAAAGCTGACAAGGAGAAGAAATAATAGCACATAAAGAAGAAAGAGGCGTCAGCAGCACCGGGGAACAGTCATGAAATAGGGGTCCTAGGACAGGGGAGAGAGGGCGCGGGGCACGATGGATTGTGAAGCCGTGCACATCCATCTTGCCACGGCTCCGGGTCTGGCCCCTCTGTTATACTTCCTCCACACCAACTCCCCCTTCCTGGGGAGCCAGGCAGACGGTTGTGAACAGGCAGGGCTTTTATCACACACACTATTATCTTTCTCCGAATCACCTCATTTTTAGAGACACCATGGTCGACCACAGGGGATTCCCTATCAGGAAAATATGCACAGAGGAGGGAGGGCTTCGGGAATCCATGCTCCTCGATTTTGCTCTATGAAAACACAGGCGGTAGGAGCCATCTGAGAATTTGCTTTTCCCGATGCAGTGTGTGTGTGTTGTGTGCTGACACAGATATAAAGCATGCGATCAGTTTTATGTTCCACATATGAGAAGAGGCCGCATTGCCCTCCTTGCTCGCTGGCTGTTCAGCCCCTGGTGGCGTTCTGCTGTGTGTGTGTGTGCGCAAATGCGCATGCGTGTCAGATGGACAGTTAGTGAGCAAACCCCTGAGACGAGAAAACATGCCTGCCTTTCATCAACATCTACTCCCAGCTCTTGGGTACAACGCCCTGCACAGAGTGAACACGGAGAGTCGGCCAGGCTTCCCAAGCCCAAAGTCACAGCACCCTGTTGGGATCACTGTGTTTGTCTCGAGAGCACTGAAAAAATGCTTCTCCACAGACACCGCCTCCTAGGGCAAAACCTCTAGAAAAGTGTGGCTCACCATCATTGTGCTAGGATGACCCAAACAGCGGTGAGCGCTTCCAGACTCTAATTCACTCAAAAACTTGCTTTTCATAATAAAACTGATATTTTATTTATAGTTCTAACTCCAACATAATTCCTTGAGGCGAAAATCACTTCTTTCGCCTTGCCTTCTTTGTTCTGTCTTTTAATATAACTGTATTATTTGTTATTTTATCTATCTCCTATGTCTTCTTCAGTCAGCCATAAACTCTTTGTAGGAGATGTCCATTTACTGAATCTATCAAACCTCAGTTTAGTAGATCGGCATGTTCAGATACTTAATTATGGTTTTTCCACAAGAACAGTAGCTTACAGGGAAGATATAAAACATAAATGAATATAAAGAAGGAATAGTTAAGGGAGAAAAGTTGATAAGCAAGTAACTTTTCATTGGCATAAAATAAAACCAATAATATTAGTAATCTAAAAATGCATACTACAGGTCATAATCGGGGTTTTGAAATCACTTTAATGGATCTTGTCCAGAATTGTAAAATATTGACCATAATAAAATATAATAAATATTAAAGTATATCATATGTCCCTGGTTTTTATAGTGAGTTCTATTCAAAACATTAGTCGTAAAGCAAAGAGTTATCTTCTCTATTGTGTCTCAGTTTTGAGTCCATGATTTCCGCCAGCGGAAGCATAAAGAGAAATCTAATTTTCATAATTTATGAAAATATATACCGGGTCACTGATCAAGAAATTACAAATATTTCTCAAGCTGTGATTCCCAAGGTATTTCTTCTAGGGAAACTCATATCGAGGGCACTGCATACAGCGACCTCCCCCATGTGTCCTCAGATGGAACCTCTGGCTCAGGCAGCTCTGTCTGTCACACCTAACACCGGCCAACGGCTTCACCGCTGGACCTGGCAAAGGTCGGAACACCCCTTACAGGATGTCACAGCAACGTGACACAAATAGCCTGCTCCCTGTTTCTGTCCACAGGGATGACAACTAAAGACAACGGGTGTCAGAGGATTCAGACCGTCCATTTGTTTCAAGCGTTTAATCTTTGATTCATTCAAATTAAGGAACCGTTACAAAGAGGACCTATAGGAATATTAATGCCCAGGGAGCTGTAATATTAGCTCCTCTCTCTCCTCTTTTGACAAAATTGTTCACAGGAGTAGAGAAGAATCGAGATGAGTTGGAAAAAACAAAAAATAAACCAACAGGGGCGGGAGACTTAAGTAGATATGTACTGGGTGCGCTAGGTATCTGGAAATGCCTATGTAATATGCTATTATGAATCTTTGTCTTCACAGGACTATAAACATGGGTAACTCATTCACCTTCTCTAAGCCTCAGATTTCTTGCCTTTACAGAATGGAATGATAATATCTACCCGGCCAGATTATGAAGATTAAATACGATCATGATTATAAAGTTCGTAGCATTAAAAATTGAAAGGATAAACACTCCTACTATTATTTCATTTTCTATTTCCTTTAGCCTTCACGTACTTTCTTCACATCATTTTCCCCCAAGAATTCATCACTTTAGCGCTTTTTCCTTCATATGAATAACTGCGGAATCTCCGTCCCCCTCTGCTCCTGTGAGTCTCAGTCCAGCACTTAGCATCACTCAATCTCCCAAAGGTAACGTTAACGCAAGATTTGGTGTAAACTCAGACAGATCTATTACAGAGGCAAGGAGTTCTATAGAATATGCTCATGCTTTTACCCATTAGGACTTGCAGTTTCGTTCTCTCACCGACTGGCCTACTGTTTCCTTCTGAGACCTTACTGTCACCTTTTTGACCGACATTGCAAAATACGACTTGTCGTCTTTTTTGCCAAAGCAGTCACCGCTCCCCATTCTTTGTTTGTTAATACTAATTTCCAGGTGACTCAGAGCAAGCCTTGAACCTCAAAACACGAGCATTAACACGAACGAATTTTCTGGAGAGGTTACCAGTCACGTTCAGAAACTCAGCAGGTTTTGATCTTAGTCATTTGGAATAAAAGGTTTTCAAAACCAGATTTCACACGCACGGCCCTTGCTCTAAATGGAGGAAACTGTGGCTTATTCGGCACATGTTATGGAGAAGGCATCTCGTGAACCTCTTCGCTATTTTTTACAGCGATTACGGCCATAGTGCAGGGAACTGATAATGTGGCTGACAGCTTTCCTTTTGGTGGTTCCTCTTCCATCGACTTGAAGGAAGTGTTTTCATTGGGTGATGCCTCCAGGTTTGGATACGTGACTTTATCACAGCATAGGTGGTCATTCCAAATACATGACCTCCAGTGGTCATCTGTGGAGCATGTCCAATGGCCAAGTATAAAGGCCTTTTAAAAACTTTTGCGACTGCTAAGAGGTTTTGGATTGCCCTGTGAGAGTGTTTTGTGTCAAGTTCAAGGGCTATGACCCTTCTGCTGATCTCTTTTCTGTTCCCTCTGCCCTTGATGATTAACACTTATCATTTGTGTGGTATCAGTCATTTAATCATTGACTGTCTTACATTGCTGGTTAGTCTTCGGTGTGCTCCTTTTTAAAACCGTTTACTGTACGATAAATCTCTTAAAGAGATATCTTTCATGGAGCTTAACTATATACAGGAAAGTAGTAATTGCCCAATAAATCATGCTAGAACCAACTAAATAAATTATATTTTTATATTATATTCAATACGTTATCCTACATGTAATCAGATAACTGTTGATTTATATCCTGGTGAAGTGTATTTCCCGGCCATACTTTGGACCCTACAAATACATTGATTTCAGCTCTTCCGAGGAGCTGGAAGGGCATTCCTTGTTTGGGAACTAAAAATAACTTTAAACAATTGAATTCTTATAGTCATAGTTCAGGCTTCGCCAATGCAATAACCATGGATCACACACACACACACGCACACACACACACATAAATTCCCAAAACAAAACCACTTTGTAACCAGAAGGTCCGGATAAATGGATTGTGTTATATTAAAAGTTTTACGTTCAAAGAACTTTTTCCTTTTTCAACTGTTGTTGCTGCTAGTATTACCTCCACCACCTTATATGGATATTTTTAAATGTTCTACATATTTTGTAAGATGGAAATATTATGAATATGGAAAGTTAAGTATATTTTTTAAATATCTTATTTTAATTTTAAAAAATTAGCAGCTATCCATTCCACACCTTAATCATCGTAGTCTGACATTTGTGTAAATGTTCATGTTAAAACTATAATGTTAATCAACCTGCCAAAGTTACATTGCTGTGTTCTCAGTATTAGTCAGGTTTTATATACTTTACCCCGATACTGGGCTCTATGATAATTCAAATGGGCAGATAGGGAATAATTACCGTTTGCCATGCACTGTGCTGTGAATCCAACCGAAATGAAACACGGAACTTGATTTAGTGACAGAGACAACCGATTCCATCCCAACATAATTTCTACCATACAAATCATAACTAAGGGCATTGAGGGGGTGAAGAAAGTTCACTAATGAATGAAATGGATGCGAGCTGCCCAAAGACGACTTTACCAAGTAGTACCATTACACTTGACCTCCATGGATGAAAACATCATGGTAGTTTGAGAAGCAAGAAGTTCAATGCATTAGATTGGAGAGAATTAGAGGGTAGGCCTTAGGGAAACTAAAATAACTGGGATAACAGCGTGACGATAACTCATTGGTCACGACAGGAGTTTGGATTCCGGAGGCAGCAGGGGACATGAGGTATGTAAAGCCAAGGACCAGCACAGTCAGGGGTGTGTATTCAACCATAACCAGGGGGCGGAACTGGCCAAAGAGGGTGAGAAAGTGGAGTCACATAGATGAGCTTGGACACAAGCAAAAAAAGAAAGGGAGGGCGCTGAGCCAAGCTGGTAGCCATCGAAATGAAGGAAGGGGACAGATGGAAGCATTTTGATTGTGGAACTGACTTCGACATGTGTAAGGAAGTTGAGAAACGATTTAAGACGGGAATTTCTAGCTTTGCACATTGGTGACATAAAACGAAGAATGAGAAGAGGCCATTAAAACTTAAGATTTGGCTGTTATCGTTAACCGTTCAGAGTACAGATAAGAACAAAGGTTAATTTATGGAAGGCTGTGTTAGATTGCTTTTCTAGGGGTTGATAATGTTATCTCAAAAAAAGTGAGGTAACAATCTGATATTTACGCATTTGCCAATTATTTAATAAGGTTACATCAGCTAAATAAAGCAATGTGGATAATAAAGAAATGAATATGTCCTTTTCACACGTGAGCAATTTTTAAAATTAGCATTGCTAAAATTCAAGTCTCATCAAGTACTCAGAATCGGACAAATTATGATGTATTTGTGGGGGGGATCCTGTAAGAGGCAAGGCAGCTCCTTTCCATCCTGACTGTGGTGGTGGAATAAATATTTTCGATCATCCAAACTCCCTGTTTCTGCGCTCATTAGGGTGTACAATTAGTAGAATGCCAGCGCTGGCCGGCTTGATTGACGTGGGTTTATTTTTCCTCGCACACACTATGGGATCACAGCATGAGGATAAGGAGAGAAGAGCTATAATTTGCAACCGTGGCCAGCACGGTTATTTATTATAATTATACTTACAACTGGGCCGGGTGGACCCTGGGGACCCTCTCCGCCTTTCAGTCCAGGTGCACCCTGGGAAAAGTGAAGAAACAAGGAAAATGAATCAATGTGAATGGAATACAAAGAGGAGGAGATGTAGGACTGGTAAAATGAGGATGTTAGGAAGTGTTTTCAGACACAAGCACATGTTGCTACATGGATGATGATAATCAATGCACAGGCTTATACATGTCCCCTTAATCACTCATGGACGTTTATTTAGTTAGGAAAAAAAACAAATATTTCTAATAAGCGATTTCATTCACGTGCTTTATCTACCCGTTGATTATACCTGAGCTCCAGCAAGACCTCTTTCACCTGGGAAACCTCGGAGTCCTGCTGGGCCGTCCTTCCCTGGGACTCCTTGAGGACCTGGGTCACCCTAAGGAAAACAACATCCATCCGTCATTGGGAATAATTTCTATACACGTTTCCACAAGCAAGATTGTGACTCCCTCTAACCTACTGGGCGTGAAGGCCGAGCATCATTTCATGGGGAGAATATGATGGGAAAGGCTGCAGAGATTGAAATAAATTACCCGCCGCCACCTGTACTTCAGAGTGTATATCAATGCGTGGCTTTATAGTCAATGGAGCTAATTTCTTATATTACTGTTCAGTCATGCCTTGAAGCACAGCGATATTTTAACGGCATTTCTGACGTTCATTTAAATGCTCAGTCAATGTGTAGTTAGCCCAACTATGGACCAGGGATAAGAAACTGCAGTGAACAGCAAACGGATGTGGTCGGCCACGAAACCGCCCCCAGCACTCTTACCTTTGCGCCTTCTTTCCCTGCCGCACCGGGAAGGCCCTGCTCGCCAGGAGGCCCGGGGGGGCCCGGGTGTCCACGTTCACCTAGGGGGCCCGTCTCACCGGTGGGCCCCTGGATGGAAAAGCAAAACTCTTTAAATGGCTCTTTTAGCAAAGATAACACAGACCCCACAGAGTTCACCGTTCACATTTGTTTCCGTAATGTTAATTTCTCTCATTTATTTTCATTACATCCTACAGCGTGGGTCACCTCTGGCGCTGACGGGCGCGTGTCTGTGGGAGGCTGAAAACATCATCTACAACCTTAGCTGGAATCGGAGCACACCGGGAAATGCGTGGAAATGAAAAGAGCTCTTTTCTTTGTTTGATGCCAGAAATGCTCCAGAGTGAGGCCAGGCCATGCAGTGTTAAACACTGTGGCTTTTAACTCTAGTTTGCCCCCTTCTCTCTTTTTATAAGGTGTCCAGTGCGTTTAGGAGTTAAAAAGGCATCGGTACTGCAGTGGTCGCCGCTCGATAATGAGCTCAGGAACCCAAACGACCAAAGTGGTTCTCCTTGGACTTTGTCCGGACGGGAGACCTCACTCTAGTGAATCGATATTCATTTGACAAAGTCTCAAGTGTGCGGCAGGGGGACCCTGAAGGCCATGATTTGGGCTGCCAGTTCCTCCGGGCCGAAGGCTACGACAAATAACCTCTGCCTTAAAATGCTGCAAACGCCAAGGTGAAAAATGCCAAGTCGTCCCTGGGTCCCCGAGCAGTGCTGCTCTGCGGTGCTAGAGTTTCATGAGCTTCCAGGTGCAAACAGAGACAGGAGACCGGGGGCCTCTATCTCCACTTAGAATGAGGGAAAGCAAAGGAAATACGCTAAGGGCAGATGAGTGGCAATTTTCCAGATGCTGTGGTTGATAAACAGCGGAGTGCATTCCCGAAGATGCTAACAGGATTCTAAAGAGGCACCCGACTCTTACACGTTTTGGTCTTGGATCAAAAACCATTTGCCCCCAATTTTGAGTGCGCATATCTAGGCTGAAATTCCTTTAATTATATACCATCAGCATGCAATCAATTCCTCCAAAGGAAAGTTTCCTTAAATGCTTTGTCAGAATGTCATAGTGAGGAGTGTAAAATTGATCCCGATTTAATGGTTATCACCACTGAGACAAAAACGAGGAGCGATTCCCACAACCGTATCCCCAAAAAGTGAATGCCAAGTATTGCAATCAATATTGCTCCCATCAAATCACTCCCTTTGTCTCAACACGAAATATGGTTCAATTTGAAATAGGCGACTGGACCTTCTTTCTTAGAAGGAGCGAGAAAAAAAATAACCCCGTGAATGCACATGCTCAGTGAAACACCTGTTCCCAGGCAAAAATAAGACTGAAAGAAACACGCAGGCCTCAGACACCAGCTGCCTGCCTTAGGCGGAGAGCAATTTTCAGACGGTGTGAAGTGGGGCCTGGAAAAATTCAGTTAATCCCTGTGATATTTACATTTTAGCTGGACTCCAATTTCATTTCTGTGCATGGACATGTGTCAAATGCTTTTACACAAGAAGTTATTGTGGAGTTGTCTGAAATGCTTAAAAAAGCTTATGTGCAAGAAGTTAACGTGTGAGGCAGTATTTCTTTTTAAATTAAAACTGATAAGCAGTTACAAGGAGGCCTTCATCACACACACAAAAAGTATGTAAAAAAAAGTGTCACGGATACTGCGTTTTCTTTATAAAGGAGCAAACAGTATTTTCTTTGGTCAGGATTAATCTCTGAGATAAAATGATCGTGCAATTAAGAGCTCTTCGTTTTCACTTCTGCGGCACGTACTCCGAGGGAAAGATGAGGCCATTTTTGTGTCCTCGGGTGCGTGTGTTTGAGTGTGCGCTGTGTGGGTGAGGTCTAGAGTACTAAGACCTAATTATACACTAAGGAAAGACTATGTAAAGCAACTGAAGAATGAAAACACTTACTCAACGGCTTTAGCTCTTTTGCTAAAATTTATTAGTGGGGTAAGATCCCAGCTGAGCAAGTTAAATGCGCACTGTCTAGTCCATACTCTTTGCCAGAATCAGAAGAGTATTTTCACTCCTGTGAATGTTCTAGATAGGTATTTAATGCTGTAATTCAGGATACTACATCAGCTTGTGAGCTTCTTTCTGCCTCTTATCTTGAAAAAGCTACTTGTCTTTCCCCTGATTTCAATACATTCAAAGACTACAAACTAATATTTTTTCATGGATGGAGAGCATTTTTGATGAAGACAAAAATCTTAAGAAACATGCAATTTATCACAAATATTAAAATTATAGAGGAAAATGGTGTTCGAAGTTTTATGTTGCTAATAAACTTCTAAATTTAATTTACAGTCTGAAAACTGAAGTCACTTGGTAACTTCAAAGGCTGGGAGAAGGCGATGACGGCCTACTTATTGAAGCATTTTTTTGTTTTTAGCCAATGATGCCATGGGTAGGCTTTCATGCCGGTTGGTGAAGTTCCTGACTTTTTATTACGTATTCTTCTCTCTCACTCATGCAGTTCAGTTTAAAAACCGCTTGAGCTAAGTAGTAGTTTGCTGAAGTTCATTGGATGTAAGCAAGATACATTTATCACAGTGCTACACAATATGTAACAATACTTCATTTTCAATCTGCATGGAGGGGGCAGAGGTGACACTGCAAATGGAAAAAAGAATCTGGTCATGGAATAAAGTAAGTGAAGATACCTGTGGCCCAACCACACCGCCTGGCCCAGGGGGGCCGGTCTTGCCTTGGAAACCCTGCGGAGAGAGAGCACAATCCATAAAGCCATGCAGACGTGAAGCGTAAATTAAAACTCTCTGCGATACCTGACTACCTCACATGAAAAGAAAGTCATCTTTTGGCTAACATACTTATTTTTAAATGGTCACGTGTCATTATTTTCCTGTTCTCTCTAAGGTTCAAAAGTTACCAACTTCATCATTTCTCATGATAATCCAATGAGTACTGTCAATAAGCTTAAAAAATAAACTAAGACAATAGGATAAAACTGGAGTGAAATCATGTTCTTAGCCCTGATCGACAGAATCAAACAAGGCAAATAATTGTGACCTAGCACTGCTTGTGGGGGAAATAAATGATGATGATTAGACGTTGTCTAACAGTCCACTGCTTCTGTACACAGAGAGATGTACACTCTATGACACCGAAGTACTTCTCAGCCCTGCATTCCAGCCATCTCGTAAAATAAATGCGATGTAAAATTTATGTTTGTGAAAATAATATTTTGCATCATTAGCAATCATCTCAGCATTTCATCAGTGTTCTTTCTTAAAACCCCAAAGAATTACTTACAAATGTATCTTGCCTATGGTGCAGTCATTAAAGGAAAATCCAATAGACGCCCGCTGCACATGCTCACTGATCAGGCCTTTGGGCATGTATTCTGGTATCGATATTCCTCTAGACTCATGGGTTATTCATCCTACATGCCTGTATTATGACTGGTAAGTTTCTCATGTGACTTCGGTTGTGTTTCACAGTTGCAGAAATAGAGGCAAAATACTGAGAGCCAAACCTTCCACAGAGCTGAATTAAAACACATGGTATTTACTAAAGTGCTACTCACTGTAACATCAGACTAGAAGTGAAAAAGTTAGAAAGCAAAGGAGATACAAACCGGTAGTCCCAGGTTTGTATCACAACCTTCCAGACCCAACAAAAAGGTGACCGATCTGCTCTAAGTGTGTGTTATGTGCTGTTGAGTCAGGTCCAACTCCTTGGGGCCCCACGGATGAGCGGTGGCCACGGTGTCCTGTCCTCTGAGCCCTGCCCAGCTCCTGGAGACTCACGCCTGAGGCTTCTTCCATGGGGTCCATCCACCGCACGCTTGGTCTTCCGCTTTCCCCGCCGCCTCCTATTTTCCCAGCATTACTGTCTCTTCGAAGAACCCTGCCTCCCCATGACATGCCGAAGTGGGACAGCTTCCGTTTTGTCATTTTTGCCTCCAGTGATGTTTCAGGCTTAATTTGCTCTGGGACCCACTTGTTCATCTTTCTTCAGAGTTCTCCTCCAACACCGTATCTCCCCCTCCGCGTCAGCCTTCCTCACCATCCAGCTTCCTCAACCGTATGCAGTAACTGGGACTGCGAGGGCATGGGCGGTCTTAGCCTTGGTCTCAAATGATGGCACATCTTTGCTGCCCCTGACTTTTCCTAACTCTTCCATTGCTGCCCTTTCGAGTCTCCGCCTTCTCTTGGTCTCTGGGCCACAGCCTCCATTTGAATTAATCACTGAACCAAGCTATGCAAAAATCCATAACCATTTCAATGTCTTCATTGTTTATGTCACAGGATCGATGTGGGATTTGGCGCTGTATTTCTGAGACATTTTCGAGTTGTTTCGATATAATAGAAACTATGTCTAATAACTCTTGTGGCCTTAAAAAGCTTTGAATTGTGAGACGTCCGATTGAATTCAAGGAGTTCTGACTGAGGACCAAATTCAAATATGAAGAAAAACATTTTTAAAATAAGGTCACATATACAGCAAAAGTATAGCTGCTCTAGATTCTTGTACAAAGCAATCTTTTTAATCCGAGTCAGCACAAAAAAAAAAATGAGAAAGAAAGGTTCCTGGCAATAAAGTTATACACTATTGCTCTTAAAAGTGGACTTGAAATCAGAAATAGAATTTTCCAGCAATGATGCTAGCCTTTGTCTAAGACAAACTACTCAATGAGAACATCTATCCTAGAATCCTTAGTGAATATGCAGTTTTTCCTCTTTGTTTAAATTTAAATACAGAACGTTGGCACTTTGGATAGAAGCAGAACTCTTATTTTAAATACAAAAGGGATTTTATAATAGAAACTCTCTAGGTATCCCTTTCTCCAAAGACACTTTGGGAATATTCTAGAGTTATTCCCCTGACTTAGTTAAAGATGACTGACTGAAAGACTTAAGCGAGAAGGCCTTTGCACGTGTGAGGGTGGAATCTTCCTTAGAGAGTTTATTTTATGCCCCAGAGGCAGCCCTCTTTCCAAGG
>PVKM010047434.1:0-11510 GCA_004027735.1 Carollia perspicillata
GGCCCACAACCCAGGCATGTGCCCTGACTGGGAATCGAACCGATGACCCTTTCGTTCTAAGGCCGACGCTCAATTCACTGAGCCATACCAGCCGGGGCTGATTCAACTTCTTACTGACTCATTTGGTCCCCACAACAATCCTATGAAGTGGTTGTTTCTGTGTCTATTTTACAGGCGATAAAACTAGGCACGGAGAAGTTAGTGATTTGCTGGGGGGTCCCACAGTTATGAAGTGGCAGAGCTGGGATTTTAATCCAGGCAGCGTGGTCCAAAGTCTGTGCTCTTAATAGCTTTACTCTGATGCCTCTCTGGAAGTACCCTTATTTCCCAGGGCTTTTTGTATGTCAACAAGATTTGCTAAAGCATCACAATGATCCAGTTATAAATGCACACTGGTTATATAGCTTTCTGAAGGAAACACGTTCATTCTTTTTCTGAGGCTTAGCTTTAATTAAAGAGGATTAGGCGTCTGAATTTTGTTTCTACTTTTGCTTTGTGTTTGTGTAATCTTGGGAAAAAGTGTAAATTTTTCCTTTTTTTTTTTTTGATACTCATTCTTTTGCCTTTTGGATTTTAAAAATGCATTCAATGTGCGAGGGAAGAGTGTTGCAGGGCCAAATTTTCGAGCGACTCGTGCTTTCTTGCTCACATAACTAGGGGACTGCCTAGTTTGCAGCAGATTAATTTATTATCGTTTGTACTGGTTGTTAGGACTGCAGTTTGGTTTTGCAGACTGAATGAGTTAGATAACAGAAATGTATTTTCTCACAGCTCTGGAGGCCGGAAGTCTGAGAATAAGGTGTCTGCGGGATTGTTTCTTTTCAGGCTTCTCTCCTTGGTTTGTAGATGGCTGTCTCCTTTTTATGTCTTCATATCTGTTCCCTTTGTACCTGTCTGTGTCCTCATGTCCTCCCTTAAGGACACCAGTCATGTTGTATTCGGGCCCACGCCATGTGGCCTAATTTTACCGTAATTAACTGTGAAGGCCCTGCCTCCTGTAGTCACATGCAGAGTTACTTCAGCATATGAATTGAGGGGGTGGGAACACATTGCTTTTCTTTTCATTAAAAAAGACTTCATCAGTTTACCTTCTGTTCTGTGTTGTAACCCACTTGTATCAAATACTGTGTGGAGAGCAGGCTGCCGATGCAGACACAGAATGAACCTCACTAGAGCCCTAAGATGGGAGAAGGAAGTTTGAGATTTAGCCAGACCTGTAACTACTCACAACCACCCTTATTTGTGTTTGGAAAGGTACATGTATCTTTTCAGGGATCTGGACAGTGTATGTGTTTCCAGAAAGGGATAGCATTCCCAGTGCTGGAAATGCTCCTTGTGTTCACGCGTTTGACATTTGTGTGTGACTCAGTGAGTGATGCTAGATTAACGCTGATGGTCATGTAGGAGGTTGATTTTTTAGTGGGCTGCCGTTAGCTAATAGTGTGGCGGAAGGGGTAGAGTGCGTTTCTGGGATATGAGCCATCCACATGGCCACCTGACTTAGGAGAGGAGTATCCGTTGGTGTCTGGTACACGGAGGATGTGTTGGCTGGGCCTGTTCGCTTGTGAGCGAGCCGTGAAACTACCCGGGCCCCGGGGAAGTCCTGGCCGAGAGAGCTGAATCATCGGGGCTGGCCGTTAGGTTCCAGCGCTTCTTTCACAGAGAGTCCCAGTATAAAATATCACGTCACTTCTCAAAACATTTCCCGTAGAAATCCTGTTTGGTGATAACCCTCCCGATACATCTTAGGGGGAAATTCTGTTGTATCTTGAAAACTCACAAAGATTGCTGATGAACCTTTATGATTCCCCTCATTATATTCATTAACCCACTTAACAAATATCTGTGAACCACCTCTAGGTTATCAGGCACCCGTGATACAGAGATCTCTTAAGACCAGCCTAAAACAAACAAAAAAGCACTTAGATTGTGTTTCAAGAGTACCTGAGCAGTCCCATCAAATTTGACATGCGAATATTATCAGAGGCTCGCAGCTGTCTCTCTCGGGGCAGCGGTGGTTTCCTTGGTTGTGCCGCCATGGTCGCTGGGTAGTCGAAATCGTGAGTTTTGCTTTTTGTAAGCCACGGAGTCAGAACTTCAAAAGAGCACATTTGATCTTCCTTTACATAAGCTGTTTATAAAACTTTTAATTATTCTTGAGGCATGAGGTATTGTTTGTTGTTTGTGTAGCTATAAATGCAGTGCTTCCAAAACCCCCCTGATTTATGAGATGTCCTTCTAACCTCGGAGTTCATCGAAATTTCACTTCTGAAGTTTGAGGAGGAGTTTCACTTCAGCCTTTTATGTTGGGCAGCTGGGAGTTTTTGATGAGGTCACTGGAATTTAATTTTCAGGACCTGTTGGTTTCTCAAAGGTCAGCGTGGTCATTTTGTTACATTAATTTTTCAAGTTATGGCAACCACTGACTTGGAGCAAAACTGCACTTCTCGAGTACATACTCTTTGATATTTAGAAAGTTCTATAAGATTGTCCTTTCGAGATCAGTGTTTGTTGACACTGTTTAGAGTTTTGCTGTTGTCGTCTCCTGGTTTTGTTATTTTGTCTAGGAAGTTATACATTTGTGTGTGTGTTACATTTCAGGGTTTTCTTTCTTTTTGTAAAAATTGGTATTGCTCAGCTGGTTTAAACCTTCTTCTGCACAAAGACATCACCAGTGTGTGTCCTTCATATTTCACCACTTCCTGAGCTCTCGTTTCTCTGTTGCCCTTTGTAGGTTCAGGAAGTCACTGCGTAGAAGATCCACACACACACAAATATTCCTTAGCAAACTCCTTCAATAAGCCCACTGATAATTTTCAGAGGTCTCAGAGTTTTAAAAATATTGTTAATGTATAACCTCCCATGTTTATTACTATTGTCTAGTATAGTCAGAAAAATCCGGATTATCTGGAAGTAGTAGCACCCACATGTATTGGATTCGGGGGGCTGGTCAGAGGTGCATGGCTGCTCAGGGGAGAGTCATCATGATACGAACTGAAACTGTCAGCTGCCTGGCTGTCTTTCACTTTTTGGTCATGTCCAGGCATATATTTTCCGTTACCTGCTCCTGTGATACCCGTAGAATCTCTGTTTCAAAAAAATTATCAACACTTGCTTAGGGAGAGCCAGGGTCTTCTTTTCTGAAGAGAGAATTAGACCATTTTCATTCACAGAGTCTTAAGATTTAAGTGAATTCTGAAGGTTGCATCTAATGCTTGAATCCACTCTACTAGCATTTCAGTCACATGCCAATTTCTTTGCTGTTTAAAGTCTCCAGTGATGGAGACTCTACTAGGGACTCCTTGAGGCCGTCTAAACCACTTTAGAACCACCTTTGTTGTTAAAAAAACACTCTTCAACTTGTGGGATGCTGAAGTCAGCCTCGCAGTAGCTCTCCACCATCCGGGTCCTGATTTTGCTCACCAGAGTGACCCGAGGTATACTGCCCTTCACCTCCCCTTAAAATTCTCTTAGTTAGCCCTGGCTGGTGTAGCTCAGTGGATTGAGTGCGGGCCTGTGAACCAAAGGATCACAGTTCGATTCCCAGTCAGGGCACATGCCTGGGTTGCAGGCCAGTTCCCAGCAGGGGATGCACAAGAGGCAACCATACATTGATGTGTCTCTCCCTCTCTCCTTCCCTTCCCCTCTAAAGATAAATAAATAAAATCTTTTAAAAAATTCTCTTAGTTAACCTTTGTTGTTGTTGTTTACTCGTGAAGACTCCATAGGGAAATTTCTAAGACGCTACTTTTAAAATAAACACCGTATTCCGTGTTCTAGTTGCCAGCACGCAAAATGTAATTTGTGTTTCTATTTCTTCACTCACAGGCAGCTGAAGAAGTTGGATGAAGACAGTCTAACTAAACAACCAGAAGAAGTGTTTGACGTCTTAGAGAAACTCGGAGAAGGGTGAGTGTACAGAAATAGGGGTAGGCCAGGAGGCCGCCATCATTTTCTTCCCCCAACACCAGAACCCTCCCTGTGCAAGCTTTTGCAAAGCCAAGGAGAAGAAAAGGGAGTGATGCACCCTGGCCCTGCTCTAGGTGGGGCGGGAGGTGAATTTATAGTGTGGAATGCTCTGCCCTCTTCTCCCCAGTCACTGCCGTAGACGGGTTTAGTGGTTCCTGGTGTTTTCAACACCAAGGACATCTTTTTTACTTTTTTTACTTTTGTAGAATACATGATTTGCATGATTTTTATCTATTTAATGGATGGCACTAATTAGTTGATACTTCATTAAAAATTTTTATTAGACATTTTTATTTGTAGCCCATAGCTTCTGGTTGATGTGCAATAGTTTGTCTCCATAAGAAATGTAATTCAGCATTTTAGCTAGTACAACATTGTGAAATATAGTAAATAAATCAAGGGCTACCGCTCGTTTTATAGCTTCCTATGAGATCCAGAACCCCAGGTTGGGAACTAGCAGACTTCTTAAAGCACAGATTTGTGAATGAGTTTGTAATATACCAGTGAAGCGATACTTAGTAACAATAGCTAGTGGCCATTATTGACTTTCATGCTACCTAAAGTTTATATCATAATTTTTTGTACGTTTTCATTCTTGTGTGTTTATATAGTCTCCTATAATTACTGGGACATTTAAAATATTAGGGATACCCTGTCTTAAGTGTTCATTGTTAATTTTTGAATAGGTAGTTCATATTCAAAATTCAAACAGCATAAAGGTGTGTACAGTGAGAAAGTCTGCCCTTCTGTCTCAGCCACCCATATGCAACCAGTATAACAGTGTTTGATGAATCCTTCAGAAACAGTTTGTATAAATGAGCAAATAAGTGTGTGTGTGTGTGTGTGTGTGTGTGTGTGTGTGTGTGTGTGTTTTCAGTCTTCAGGGAGGACTGGTTCAAGGGAAGACCTGAAATACTAACTTTAAAAAATGTCTATTTACTGTATGTTCGGATTTCAAATGTCTGCTCTCTAATTGCTGTACGCTCATTAAAATCAGATCTTACACGTGTCATTAAATTATTCGGGGGTTAGTGTCATTTATGCCTAAAATAGATCAGTAACAATGTTAAGCCCCCTCCTGGCTGCTGTGGAATAGGTTTTTTTCATGGATTATCTCCATGTGAAAAAATTAGTCATCGTCTTTTTGTAAGTGGAGAAAACAGTCTCTGGAGTCACACGAGAGCTCCAGCCGAGAAGGGAAGTGAAAGAAGACACCATCTGTCCTGCCCAAAGACAAGTGCAAGAGGAATCCGAAGCCTGCAGTGGACTTGGCCGCATTTAAAGGTACGGGAGCGCGACAGTCCTCTCCGTCTCCTCTCTCGCCTGCCACTCGCAGCGTTAGCTCGGCGTCCTTGCTCTTTTCCTCAGAGAAGTGGGTCTGAGGCCCTTCATCTAACCAAGCTCACAGGTTTGGATAAGATGAGGATAAGATGAGGCATAATTCACCACGTAACGGACTTGTTGCTTTCACTTCTTAATGAAAGTGTGTGGCAGTGGTAAGGGCACAGACCCTGAAGTCAGGCAGGCCTGTGTTAAAACGCTCGCTCTGCTGTTTATTGGTCGTAATAGATGAGTGAGCCTGAGCAAACTGCTTCATGTTGTGAAGCTTCACGAGCCTCGGCTATAAAATGGGGACATGAGTATCTCCCTCACAGGGCTCTGTCCGGTCTTCATTGCTTAGTACAGTGCTCGTCACGTAGTAAGTGCTCAATAAGTGGTAACTGTTGCTTTACTTGTCACTGTACCGACTGCAGCATTTTTCAGGCCTTCTCGTGTCAAATGAAGTTAAATCGCCAGTCTTTAAGCATATTTAGGTGTCGTTGAAGGGAGCTCTGTTTGGCTCGATTGGGTCTGGGGAACGTCAAAAGAAAACTACAGACAGAACATATCAGGAATACACTGTAAGGAAAAACTAAGCTAATTATGATTTTTTAAAATTTTGTTTTAGATCTATGGATATCCTCATCTATGGCAATTTCCCGGTGAAAATGTTACCAGGGAGCAAACAAATAATGCTTCAAGTCTTTCTTCCCATGGTGTTTCTTTACATGACACCACGAATACTTGGATTTCTGTCATCATGGCTGAGTGGACCCCATCAAGCCTTATTTAACTAGCAAAACCCTGAAGGAAGATCTTAACCGCACTGACTGTCTCAACACAAACTGCCGCGCCCTCCTCACACTGCTCTGGAAAGTGAACGGATCGTGACCTCTCACTGCCTTGTCCTTGGGGGACGAGCTGCGCTAAAGGGCTGTGCTGGGTTCGGGAGGCTGCAGTCAGTCTGCTCTTGGAGGAAGTTGTGCGGGTCCGCGGAGCAGCAGAGCCAGAGCTCCAGACCAGGATGCCTGGGCCGCACGTGGGCAGTGTTTGGAATTAGAGCCTAGTGCCTTTGCCTTCTATTCGATGTAACGGTCTACACATTGACTCTTTTAGGTTTTTATCACAGGATGATACCATCGTGCCTGTGGTTTCATCGCCAGTGAGTGGAAATGTTAAGATTTGTATCTGGTTAATTTGCCCTCAGATATTTCTGGTTTTCTGCATTGATCCTTGGCCTTGTAGGGCTTATGGGAAACACCTACTTCCCGACCTTCTTTGCCAGTTAAAATTCATTGAGCCACTTCGTTTTTGTTGCAGAGGATCAGGTCTTAGGAGACTTGCCTGTAAGTGAACATGATTGCTAAAGCCCCCTAAATCCTCTTTGGGTTCCCATAAGCGCAGTGTGTAGAGTTTTGAATCTTAGTTGCTCGAGTGAGCTGTCAGAGCTTTCTTTGCTACCAACACAGCATAGGGAAGCATGGGGCTGTTCTGGGCAGCGTTGCTGAGTGAGTGTATGTCGAGACCTCTCCTTTCTGTTTCAAATAGGTAAGAATGAGTGAAAATTATATTTTCAATATTAGGACACATAGTCAGCTGTGTACCAGTGATAGAAAAGGTGTCTGTAATAGTAAGATGGAGTTAAAGCATGCCTGTCCTCATCAGGAGACTGCAGGTGGGCTTCCTACATGAAGGTGTGGGCTGGGCGGCGGCTCTGCGTCTATGAACTAAAGCTTAAATAAATGTGTCTGATCGCCACTAGAAAGTACAATACCATTTGCCTGTGGCCTGGGGAACAAGGAGAGGCACTGGTCTCACAATAGGAGCCGGGCCTGACTGCATTGAGGTCTGATCTCTTGAGGGGGCAAAACCCCTGAACTCCTAATACAAGATCTGATTTGAATTGGACAGCCTGGATGACTGGGCTGAGGGAACTCTGAAACCGTCGTGATGCCCTGGAGTACTCATGACGGTGAGCACTGTGTAAGGGAAAATCATTCAAAGTAAAAGGAAACATGTACAAGGAAGATAATCCACTGCCCGGAGATAATCAGCAGGCCTGACGAAGAAGTAGAAATAGTGGAGCAATCTGGAATGGGATTCAACATGTTTGTTGGTGATTTTCAAAAAGGCAAAAGGAGGAAATGACATCTGTAACAGAACACAAGACCATGAACGTGAACAGCCTCATGAATAACCGAAAGTTGGGAATCTTGACAATGAAAACCACCATTATTGAAATTCTAACGGCCTAATGGATTGGAAAAACAGCAAACTAGAGAAGCTGGAAAGAGAAATTTGTGAATCGAAAGTTAGCATTGAGACTGATCACAAAATGTAGCACAGAGACATACAGTGTTAGAAACCAGGAAGAACCACGGATTGAGGAGGTCCATACAGGTCCAGAGGAGTTCTGGAAGGACACGTTAGAAGAGAGGAAGAGGAGGAAAGAGACGATGCCGAGGATTCTCCAGACTTGAAGACGTGTGCCTTTAGGTTGAAGAAGTTTCTGCAACGCCAAATAAATCAACTGCTAGTTAAATTACGTTGACATTGGAGAATGTTACGGGTAAAGAGGAAATCTTTAAAGCTACAGAAAGAAAGCTCACCTATGAAAGGCGAGGCTCTGGTGATAGCTGGAAAACCGCAGTGAACGTGCTGAGGCAAAGCTGTTGTCCAAGAAGAATTCTGTATCCACCAAAACTCATTCCAGAATGAAAGTGAACTCAAGGCGTCTTCACACGCACAGGAATTAGTGATCAAGACTAACTTTGGATGAAAGTGACAGAACACCCAACTAACAGTGGCTAACCAATAAGGACATTTAACAACTAAATAATAATAAATCTGGGGGTGAAGGATTCCAGAATGGTTAATTGGCTTGGTAATAGTTTAGCATTTGTGTCATTCTCATAGTCTCAGGATGACCACATCAGTTTCAAGCCTCATGCCTCTCATCACAGAAACCAAAACAGGAAAGGAAGCGACAAGTGAAAAGGGGCCTTCTCGCGTGCTTCTCTCTTACCTGGGAGGAAAGTCTTTCCCAGAAACCCTCCAGCAGAATTCCCCTAAATTTCCTTGGCTAGAGCTGGGTCACTTGTTGATGGAAATAGGATTACCGTGGCTGCCTTGGACCACCGTGATTTATCCCCTGGGACCAGGGTCCACCACCCTAACAAATCAGAGGATCATTTTAGCAAGGAAGTGGGGTCTTCTCCACATGGTCAGTGGTTGCTTTACTCTTGCAAAAAAATAAAAAAGTTTTATGTAACGTTTAAGGATCATCATACTAGTTTTGCCAATAGAAGGGATTTTGACGGAGTGGAATTTTTTTATGTGCTCCATAGAGATTTTTAAAAACACCTTGAAATGATTCTTGAGCACCATTTTGGCAGCTTGGAGCACTCAGCTACTTGGATGTGTTAATTGCACTGTTATTCTGATTTTTGCTCACCAAGACAGTAGGAAGAACCAGGTGTATTGGGGAACCACGAAAGACAGTTGACTCATTCTTTCACTGGTAGCCATCAGGATTTCACCGGAGATGCAGTCTGTTTAAGAGGATGATGCCATGTCGTTTGACCATCACAATGGTCTCGTGAAGTAGTTTGTGTTGTCATTTTACAGATGAGAAAATTGAGGCACAACAGGGTTAATACTACGTCTGTAAATGTAGTGGTGGAACTAAAATCCTAGGTCTTTAGACTCTAAATCTGATACTCTTGTAGCCTCCAAATTGAGTGGATACATACGCTTTTTATTTATTTGGTAATGAACTCTTTAAGATAGAGTAGAAGGCAAAAAATATCTGTGTGCTCTGTTCACCTGATACTAGCCTTTAAAGAGGCTTAGATATTTAATTTGTTTCCATAATGTTTTAAATTTCATTGCAAGTAAGGGGAGCAAGGAATGAAAGACTTCTTTCCCGGTATTAGAGTGAACGTGAGTAAACAAAGACATCTACTTTTATGACTCAGGGTAGGTGTGGAGCAAGCGTAGGCTTGGATCCAGTCACAGCTGGATCCAAATTCTGGGCTGGCCACTTATTTCTCACTTATGTGACCTTGGTCAAGTCGTGATCTCTGAGCCTTTTCAAATTTACCTGTGAAATAGGAATAATAACCCCTTCTTCATTGTTTTGCGTAAGGATGAACTGAGATGGTGCACAGTTTCTGGCAGACATCAGGCATGCAATAGTGGCTACTATAGTAATTATTTTGTATTAACACATTTAGTACAATTTAAATGTCAAGTTTTTAAGATGCCATTTTGTGGCAGTTCTCTTAATACCAATGCTTTCCCCCTAAGCGCTTTAGCTATCTCAATTTTGCAAATGTAGCTACGTATGTATGTGTCAGCACTTAGGCATGCGCATTAGAACTGCAAGTTGCTTGTGTTTTACCACCTTTATCTCTTGGCTTGCTCTGACTTTCCAAATGTTCTCCTTCCCCCAATCATAGGTCCTATGGCAGCGTATACAAGGCTATTCATAAAGAGACCGGTCAGATTGTGGCTATTAAGCAAGTTCCCGTGGAGTCCGACCTGCAGGAGATAATCAAAGAAATCTCGATAATGCAACAATGTGACAGGTAAAGGCGTGTGGTGTGACTTCGCGAGAACATGGTTTTGAATTTGCTGTGATTATTTAAATAGAGTTTGATGCCTGGGGTTGCATTCGCTTAGTTGTTTTGCAGAAGGGAAAGTTGAGTGGAGTCGCTATGCATGTTTTTTTTTTTTCAGAAAAATATGAAAAACATTGTGTGTTTTAGTAGTTTATCTTTTATAGTTTCTATTTCTGCAGAGGTTTTTGTTTTGTGTTTCTCAGTAAGCCCTTTTTAAAACTAGGAAGAAGAGGCAAAGAGGGAGAAGATGTTGCCAGTTTTTTTTTTTTTAATGATCTCTTACTTCCTTTTGAGAAAACATTTCTGCAGCGGCAACTAAGAAGAGATCATTCAAATGCTTTAAGCTTTAGACACCTTAGAATATACAGATAGATCTATAAAAAGAGAAAACTTATTTGTGTATTACTGTTAGTATTTCTGTATTACTGTTAATTTTTAAGAAGTTATTCAAGCCAAGAGTAGCTACGTATTTTATTTTGGAGGAACTAAGATTTGTCAAGTGCTGTAGCAGGAAGTTAGGCCAACAGGCGACCGCAGAGAAGCACGTGGTTTCTGCTCTGAAATTCCGTGACAACAGGGGCGGTCACAGCGATGGAGCGGACTTCCTCAGTACCGTTGAGACTTGAGAAGAACACAGACTTAGGGCAACACCAGCTCCAGGGAGTGGAAAGGAGAGCGAGACAGGCCTGCACTTGACGTTGCATTCACTCTTCTGCGGCTTTTTTGGTCAGCAGGTGAACTTGGTACCTCCTATGTATATATAGGTACCTTTTATATATATATATATATATATATATATATATATATATATATATATATATATATATATATACACACACATAACCCTTCAACATTACGGCAGGTGGAGATTGGCCAAGGAGCCCCTACGTCTCACGGACTCATGAATGCAGTCATCTCTCTCCTCCCTCCCTCTCTTCCTCGTATGCTCTAAACTTCGGTGGTTCCTCAATATGAGATTTTTAAAAGCCTTGTATTTCTTCATTGGCTTGACCAGAGTAAGTTAGCAGCGTCACTTTTCCTCCCCTGTAAGACACATTATGGGAGCCTTTTCCAGTTGGCAGACTGGGACATCCCCGCTTTTTTTTAAGTAGTTTATTTTTATTTTTATTTTTTTTTCTATTAAGGGACTTTGCCACTTTTGAACAACTATGCAAGAGCTGTGTTCCAAACAGGGCACACCAATGCCCGTAATTCTTTAAGAAGACATGTTCTGAAGATCCTACTCTGTGCTAAGTGCTATAAGAAACATCAAGAAATACAGGGCTGAGTTCTCATCCTTGGGGAGTAGGCTGATTGGACGGGCCAGGCATCTAAATGTACAGGAAAATCCAGCTGAAAATACAGGATGGACAGGACATGTTCCAACCGGAAGTACCTGACAGTGTTGCCGCGTAGGTGCTGTAGTCCCACAGGGATTTAGGGAAGAGAGAGCAAGGGCTGGGATAATGTACCTTAAGAGATTTATTCATCCATTTCTTCATTAATAGCCCCTTACGTGGTTTGATTCCTGCTGTCCTTGTCATTGGCATGCTTCGCAAGGACAAAGGGACTTGAAATTCTGAGAGTTAATGAAGCTGA
>PVKM010047435.1:0-11456 GCA_004027735.1 Carollia perspicillata
ATGAGGGAAAGGCTTCTCTGAGGTTCTGCTGGGACCTGATCTGAGTGTGGCCCTTTCTGGGGTCCACTCTGGGCTGCCTCGGAGCAGAGGGGGAATGAGGACAATGAAGAAGGGATGGGCTACTGTCCTCCTTTGCAGATTGAGAGGCTGTTTCATGGCACTGATGGCTGGTTTCCACCTCTCTCTACTTTTCCTCTTCTTTATTATAAAGAAGGTTTCAGCCATTTACCTGAAACACATGATGCAGGGGCCGTGGCATATTTAGATGCATCAGTCAAATGTTGACTCGACAGTGCTGGCAGTTAGTTGCCTACAGCTCAGGTAAAATGCACCTGCTCTGGTTTTATGCAGTGAATGAATGGATTTTCTAAAAAACTCTGTGTGTGTGTTTATGAAAGAGAATGGAGTTTGATTTTTAAGAGGGATTTACTTTATTTAGGGGGGATAGCACAGGAAGGGAGAAGGTATCCTTTTTCCCTTCCATAAGGTGTTTTCTGAGCTTGAGAAAGAACAAATAAATGCGCACATGAACAAAGACAGGACAAATACAAAATTAATGGTGTTCCAATGAATTAAGAACAATGAAAACATGCAAGATGCCCCAGAGATAAGAGAGGCAAGACAGATCATATGCTCATGCGCACAAAATGGTGAGTGTGTGTGTTAAATTCTGTTCCGTCGTTCCCCCAAGCTCCCCATTCTGAGCAGGCACCCAGGCCATTGTGCATGTAGTCTTGTCTACAGTTTTTACTTTCTGCAAAGTCATATGTTTTTAGCCGTGATTGCAGTCACTACCTAGTGGCTCACCTTGTCTTGAGTAATGAGAATAAACAACTGGTCACTGCACTGACCACTGAAACTAATAAAGATATATAGTGCTGGGCTGGCTTAGGGAGTCACCGACGCATTCTTAAACTCTATGTGACATTTATACCAAAGGAACATGATTCCGAACTCACTCACTGCTTACCCATTCTGAGAGAGAACAAACTATTTGACTGATGGTTTGCTAAATTTAATATGCTTAGCAAGTAAAATTATTGCCTACTCTAATGCTGTGTAATTATTAAGATACACTGCTTTTAAAAATACCAAGTGAATAATATTGATTTAGTGAACTGCTATTTAGAAAAATGCCAGCAAAGGAGGAATATTTTATTTTAGCTGCCTTAGAGCTGTAATGGGTCTGGCTGAGATATGCATGTGAAAATAAATTATGTACAAGGTAAACTATTTTGTTATACAGTACCCATAATATTAATTAAGCCGTAATTTTACCAACAATGCTTTAATTTAACAAATAAACAGGAATCATCTGTACCGTTCTTTCAAATATATAACTTCGGGACCATAATAAAACATGTAGAAGCACCTGCAGTTAATTGTAAAGCAAACAGTGAGACTAGCAACTTTAAAGGGTAATTGTAATTTATAATTTATTTATTTGACTTATGCTGGGTATAATTACCGTTATAATGCGTTATTATTTTCCGTCCAGAATAAGATCTGTCTGATTCCAATTTAACGCAGGGAGCCTGCTGGAGCTCTCTACTTGGGGCCCTTTAAAGTCTGCTCTGCTTTCCTCCCTTCCCCGAAATGGGAGCTTGTAAAATAAAGAAGAATGGATGGGCTACTGTCAAAGACAATCCTTGTTCAAAGCTGTTCAAAGAATATTTCCATTTCCATTAAGGCCGAGAATTTATTCTGCCTTCTCAGTCCTCGAGACAGCAGTCCCGGGGAGTGACATTGTCGGGTCTGCACACCGAGAGTGCCTTGGGTGACTGGCCAGGCGGGTGGTTCCAGGGGGAAGGCAGCGAGGCGGGGAGAGGCACCGGTGCAGAAGCCGCGCTTTCCCCTAAATTCTTGGCTGAGGGTGGCTGATGTTTATTGTTGTGGTGCTTTTGGGCTTTGTTGTTATTTTCAAGAGCATCCTGGAAGGAACAGTGCACGAGGGGAAAAAAATACCACCGCGGAAGAAAAGAAGCAATTATAGCTGGCTGTTTGTTTGTGGCTAACAGAATGCTGAAATGGCAGATTTGCAAATTTGTAAGAGAGGGAAGCTTAGTGTTCATCTTTATCAGCCAAAGTGGTTTCTTGTTAGCTGAGCAGCAAGCTAGAAAGCGACCGATTTTGACAACATAATTTACATCTTTGTATAAAACTATTGCTGGCAGCCGAACTAATTTGTGCTGGATTAGGTTGTTTGTCTCTGCTGCTGACTAACCATGCAATCTATCAGAGGCCGTTTTCAAATATCACTTTTCAACTGTGCCCTTGAGAGGCGGAATTGATCGGGAATATACGGAGCAAAATTACTCCAATAACTTTATAGAAGAAACAATTACGGAATCATACAGATGTGAATAATTCTGAAAAGTAGAAACAAATATAATGCATTTAGCCCTGTTTCTATCTTTCACATGTGCATGAAATTTATAAATAAAACAATAACATATTATTGGACTTGTTTCCTCTCTCTTTCTGGATCTTGGTCGATGCCGGTAACAGAAGAAAGACCAGGGAAGTGCTTGGTGGAAAACGTTCTTGGAGACTGTACTTGAGGATTTTGTGAGGCAGGTTATATGAATGTCACTTACAAGGTGTTGGAGCCAATAGTTAATATACACATGTCCTTTGGAATGTCTTTTTATCTAGTCTGAGTTCTTTAAGTTTTAAAGTAAAATGCTGTGATAGAGAAAAGGAGACATTAGTCAGGCAGATATATTTGTGCTACCAACAAGAGTGATAAACATGAATATATATTATCACATATTTCTACATTATATTAATAATTTTACCATGCAGAAGAGGAATGGAGTCTCCCTTTTGCTTTCAAGTGACTATTTTAGACATTTCTTCCTGTCCTCAAGAGAGATATGGGATAACAGAATAGTATAAAGGAGCAAAAGAGGAGGAGGGGGTAGAATTCACAACTGATAACCGGGTTGGAGTTGTTTATAAGATGCCTGAGATTAGCCAGCAAACAAAAAAACCATTAAGCACCTATTATTTTAAAGTGGTGGGCACATTTTTCATCACTTTCCTCTGATAAATTTTCACTTGTGCATCCTGCTCCAGGTAATTAATTGCTTTCAGTTCAGAGGAGTAATAATGCAATAAATTATGCCAGTATTTCTAGTCAGAGGATCATATTGCAGCTTCCTACTCAAGGCAGCACTAATAGCAGTCCAGGAGACTTGTGGGCAACAACAAAAAAGAAGCTCCATGACTATAAATCGGTTATGTAGAGAGTTGAAGGACCAAGCCCTCAAAATTGCTTTCAAGTGATCCCATTCGTGGAAGATGCACATTCATGGGTTTGATCAGGGTAATTCTGTAGGAGGGGTGTAGAGCTGCTCCCAGCCCTGGGAGGTACGCAAATGCCAGGTACTCGGCAGTGACGGTGGGGTCATTGCTACTGTGGGCGACAGCTTGAGGGGAAAGGGCCTTTCCAAGGGGGCCGTGATGCTGCTGCTGATGGCGGTTAATGGTGTGTTGAGTGTACAAGCACTGTTCTGAGCACTTGAAGCGTACCAGCTGTATTTAATCCTCGTCACAACACTTGGAGATCGGACTGTCACCATTCTCATTTTGAGGATGAGGAAACCGAGGCAGAGACTGTTTAGGCGATTTGTCTGCCTGAAAGGTGGGGGAGCAGGGATATGAATCAAGGCAGTAAGGATCCAGAGTCCGTGCTCTGAACCAACACAATGCAGTTAATCTGAGGAGACTTGCTCCTGGTTCAAGGCTGGTCGATCAGGATGTTGTGGGGTCGGAAGGAGCTGGGGAAGTGTCACCTGTTTTTAAAAAGTAATTTTATATCCTCCTCGGTTACTCAACCAGGTGAACACCCCACCTTGCTCACCTTCTGCTGAAAACGTATCTCACTCTAATTTGGAGATCTCCTGTGGTACTTTGTTAATTACTCCTTTTCGGTTTAAAAAATAACACAAATATCCTTCCTGTACAAGAGTTCAGTACTTCTCTCATCCCCCTCCTCCTATTTTTTTTCTTCTCTAGTTCCAACTTAAAAAAAATCACATGGAGGAAGTTTAGAACAATCTCGTGCCTTCAGTTAGTATACTGTACACTTTTAATTTTGAAGAAAACTTAAAGAGGAGATGATGATTTATTTTAGCTGCTTTCTACCTGTGTGCATGCCTGTGTCCATGAAGTGTGCACCCTTCACACTTCAACCCCAGTTGGAACAGCATCAGTCACAAGACCCAGTTCCCTTGAATGTCCCACATGGTGATAGCGCACCACCACTCCTTCTCTCGGTGCTTTGAGAAGATAGTGGCTTCCTTGCTGCTTCCAACCTTGAGTGATTTCTCCTGCCAAGGAGGCCAAAGGGAATGCTCGTGGGCAGAGAAGGTGGGGCCATTTAGAGGGAGAACCAGGAGAGAGGCTGAACTGCAGGAGAGAAGAGCTGCTGTTTCTGATGTAAGGCTGCTATTGCTAAGTTGCTGGGGAGGAAGGGCCCCTTGGAAAGGGTTGAGGGGACAGGGTGAGTAGGCCCCTGGAAGTTTTGGATGTGTGTACCTCAACTCCTGTTCTAAGGACATGCCCTAAGAACCACTGCTCAGCAGGCTGCAGTGCAGACAGGGAAGCAGAGGCAGAGAGCCTTCCACGAGCCATGGCTTTCCCTGGATATTCACAGGCTTCGCTGGGTGCCCATAGCCGGGGAAAGCGGGGACGCTGGGGTGAAAGGTACAACTGTTTATGTGATGGCAACCGTTGCTAGACTGGCGTAGGAAGGTGATGGGCCGGGGTTGGAAGATTCCTTCTTCTCTGTTGACTGCAACAAGGCAGCCTAGGTTTCTGCAGTCTCATCTAGGGTAGATGTCCTACTTACAGCTTCAATCATTGGACACTGTCCCTAGTTTCTGCCACTGATGCTGTTCCTTGAACTGAGGTGATGGTTTCCTCATGGTTGCAGGCTTCACTTCCTGGTCTCACCTCCAGGCCCTCCCTGGAAGGTAGGGCTGCATCAGTTCATGCCACTGTGGTCAAAGACCATGTTTGGTTTGGGCTGACAGGTGATCAGTGCCTATCCTTGCAAACAACCAATCTCATTGCTACCTAAAGTGACCTACCAAGATGAGTTTACATTTGATCTTCTATGTATTTTACCTACCAGTGAGTTCTTAACATCTACCCTCGGATACAGTAATTTACACACATGAATCTTCAAACACAGGGATATTATTTCCATATTATTTCTGAACCAGAGGTTGAGTTTTCTGTGGAGGTGGGGGGGTGGGGGAGGAGGGGAGTGAGGACAGCATGTAGGGGTTTCCCTTAGAACCTGCTCCACTGTAATGGTCTTCTGGGTTCTGTATTCTCCAGATAGTTGAAGAGATGGAAGAAGGTATGTGTGTGTCTGTGTGTTTTAAAGATGAAAATCTTTAAAGAGGATGATTAATGGCAATTTTGCTTCATATTTGGAGTTGATAGAAAGTCAGAAGTGGAGAAGGTTTGGGCCACGGATAGGGCTGTTGAGTCTGGCTGTCTAATTAAGTGGGACTGAGACGGTAGAAGGTTTCAGGTGCCCTGTCCTTAGGAAATACTCATGAACAGCTTAGTTAGCATGAGAGTGGAGCAGCTAGGGGGTACTCATTACAGTTTACCTTGTGCTTAGATGTTGGTTACTGATAGAATTCTTCCACCTCTACCCTGGAAAAGTAGGAAATGTAGTGATTTCTCAAGCCTGAGGCACATGGTATGGCTTATTTTTTATTTTAGGAAGATAGGAACACTCTAAATTCTGAGATTTGAGATTTACTCAAGACCTAGGAAAGATGTGTAGAATACTAATTAAACAGTAAGGCTTTGTAAATCTTGATTTTTAAATACCTCACAGATCATCATGTTTGTAATTGCTTGTTTGATTTTGTCTCTTCTATTGTTTTTGCTGGGAGGGCAGAAACCTTGTCTGTCTTAATCGCCATGTTTCCAGAATCCTATAGTACCTGGCCTCAGTAAATATTCCTCAGTAGAGGAATGAACATGGATAAAGTTTGAAAAATCCATTAAAACACAAAGCCAACAATTAACTATAAGCCATAAACAGACTGCTGAGTGGACTGCTGTTATACTTTTTTTTTACATCTTCCCAGTCATTTTTCTATGCATTTGTCTACCCCCTTCACTACACACACCTGATAGGTACATTTCCCTCTTCCCAGAGCGGGACTGTAGTGCCTAAAGTTTTAATTTTTTAGTCATTACCACTTTTTCATTTGTAAAATTTCATTGTCAAATTGTCAAATGGCAATGAAGCATAATGGATACTGGTCTGTGACTTGAGCTTCATGTGTTCTAAGAAATACATGAACGTTGAGATGCTAAGTTAATAGGGTTGAAAGTGTAAGAAGGATAATAAAACTTCATTCTCTCCTTTTTATATTGTTCCTTTTGGGTCACAGCGGAAGTATTGCACTACATTTTCTGTCGGTATGTGCACTGCTCATTTTTCTGGCTCTGAAACTGATTGCACAAGGGATCAAATGTATTCCTTTTGGGAGAAGATGGGAATATGATTTGGAGAAAAAAGAGGAATGAGGTATTGCCTAGATGAACTTAAACTATAGAAACAATTCTGTCCTTTTTGTAAAAATACCCAAAGCCTGGTTCTGCTAGCTAGAAGCCCAGGGAGTGCCTGTGGAACACTCAGGCACCCTGCCGAAATCCAACGCCGTGGCTCAGGCTGTACTTGCAGACTCCGGCTGCTCCTTTCCAGACCTGCAGTTTGGCCGTGAACTAACCTCAGAGCACTCTTGCTCCTCAGAACTGCTGTTTCTGTTCAGTGGCACTGACAGTGGACATGCCGGTTGGTTTCCGGAAGGCCATCTGAGTAGTGCCTCAGAACTTCTAGGCCAGAGGGACCTTGGAAGTCATTCAGTCCCTCATACTGCTTCTTGGCATCACTGCCTTCAACCACCCAAGACAGCCTCCTCATTGTCCAAATAGCTGCAGAGTTGCAGCCTGTTCAGTTCCCTTTGGTAGTATTTTTAGTGCCGCCCACCTTCAGGGCTCAGCTGCTTTTGCCTGATGAGTAACCCAAATCTCTGTGTCAAAACTTCCTCGTCCTTTCTTGCCCATATTGGACCTAGAAGCAAAGCACCCTGACTCATGGTGACCCTTCAGATAGCTGCGCTGGGTGTGCAGACCTGCTTTTATCTGATAAGGAAAGCTGGGATGTAGAGTTTGCATTCCTCATGAAAAAAGCTCTGCAGCCCTCCTCCTCCTCATCACCACCATCGTCCACTTAGGAAGAAATGCTGGAATGTTGGGAAATTGAACCTGGCAGTTTTCTATTTTATAAATGATGAGTCAGTAATATAGAGTTCTAGGCTCCCTACCCCCTGGCAGTTTCTCTTTTTCTTCCTGCCCTTCGCCACTTCTCCTTTCTAGAGTTAAGAAAGGGTCCTCAACTTTGCCACTTTAAAACACATTATCCCGCACATGTCATTGTTCTTTTGGATGGGATCTGCCCGAATTGCTCTGCTCAGAGCCCCACGTTTGTACATCATCATCTCATCGTCCGTCCTGAGTGTTATAGCCTTACTACGACTTCCTAACTAATCAGCTATTTCAACTTCCATTCCATAAGCTTTATGTCTCAGTGTAATTAAATGGGCATTAAGTCCTTTTTTTTTTTTACTAGCAAAGCCTGAAAGTTCTGATATTACAGTAATAAGTGTGAAGTGAATTTTGAATGGCATTTATATCTGTTCATGGGCTCTAAATGTTTGATTTGCATAACTAGTTAAAATGATATCAGAGCAGCATATTGATTTAATTCCATCTTAGAAAACTGTTAATTAATAATGATAATAAATGTGTCAGTCCTTTATTATCTGCTTTGAATTGGTGATGATAGCTATATTAATACCACTTCAGTAATAGACCTCTGCTGGCTATTGTTGGCAAAGCTTTCGGGGCCTGAATCACCTGCAATCAGAATTTAGAAAATTTATTGTAGATCAGTTTTAGAAAGAACAGCCATTCCATCATATGTGTAATTTTATTAACACCTACATTTTAATTTAACATTTTATTTACATAAATCATCGTGATCAGAAACTTCAGGAAGGTGTTAAACAAAGGCACTTTTTCATTTTTATGTCCCAAGTTAAAGCTTGCCTGATGGAAGGACCGGGCCCAGGATGATCCCTTTTCGTGGGCTTGGCAGATCCCTGCCCATCTTGCTGCATTTCCTCCTGGCCGGGCTGACCACTCCCTGGCTTTCCTCCTTAAGGGAGAATCTGCAGGTGCGCAGGGGCTGTGTGTATGTGAATGGTGGATTGCAGAGAAGGGGGCCATCTTTTCCCTTCCTACTCTTTCAAGGACCATCAGTTTTAGGGACAGATCTCACCTCTGATTTTTGGGAGAGAGGCCAACACCAAGGCGGCTTCCCTGTCATTGGGTTTCAGGAAAGCGAGGATACCATGGTCAGTTATCTTGCAATGGCCAGGCCTTTCCCCAGGCTGAAAGCTCCAAGGCCCCAGGTATGCTGGGTTTCCAGAAAGGATGTCAGAGTCCCAAGAGGAAATCTTCCGTGAGGGTCTTAGTGGCTTAATCACTGTCACATCTAATAGCTAGGAGTGTTGATGAATGTGTGATGGAAATTTTATAATTTTTCTTTGAGCCTTAGTTTCTTTTTCTAAAAAGTGAGCGACTGGGAATATTAAATGAGAGTTCATAAACACACTCATATATACGTGTATTACAGTGCTTAGCACCCAGGAGACACAAACAGAAGGCTCTTCTCTTCCTTTTCCTCTTAGGTTATGAGCACGTATGTACCATTCCTCTTCCATCTGCAGGCTGAATAACAGCCTGAGCAGCCCTCGTCATTGGTTTTAATCACTGTTGGGTCTGCATCAGGGAACCTGAGGATCTGCTGCTCTCCCCATGAGAAGCAGGCCCCTGAGCCCGATAGCGCGAATATCAACACAGTTTGCTTCCTTGGGGTCTGCTTCCCTCCAGTCCTTCAGGTTTGGTTCATATCTATGGGTGTATTTGGTCACTACTTATTTGGAGTAAGTAATGTATAAGATTTGCTACTTTTTTCTCCCACATCTGACCTCTTTTTACAGAACAGATTTCTAGCCATGATGCTCATTGGCTATAACTGGAATGTGACCCAGAGAATTTGTGACATACCCAAGATCTCATTATCTCTCACTCTGAGTCATGTGTTCCTTCCATACCACCTACCAGCTTCACTCGGGCAGCTCTTGGAACCTTGGTACAACCTGGAGAAAGAGCTCCACTTCCTCCTTTGGGTTCCCATCCCTTCTGGTTTCTGCTTATTACTCTCTTTTTAGATTCAGGTGGTACCAGTGAGTGAGTGAGCCATGTGGCAACCCCCACCGCATTCCCACATGCGGCAAAAGGGGAGTCTTGGCCTTTAGAACAGTTCCCTAAGTTCCCTTTGGGCTACCCTGTCACCAGTCCTTTCCATTTCTTGATGGGAAAAAACGCATCCTTTGTTTGAGCCTGTGATAGATTAGCCCAGTTTGGAAGGAGCGCTGGCTTTCCGAACTCCTGTGGGTGTGTCTCCAGCTGAATGTTCCTCTCCGGACTTTGATTTCTCTCTCAGCGAGAGGGGGTGTAATTCGCCTTGACATCGCTGGCCATCAGCGCCACACTGAAATGGGCTTTCTTTGACTCGAACTGACAGCCTTTGGCCCTTGTGACATTGTTTCCATAGATTTGCAATGAAACAGTGTTATATTTTGCAAAATAGAGTGATCTCCTCTGACTGGCATTGATGTGGTTTTCGCCATGGTCTTCTGGAGGGTAAAGCTGTTTCCATTGACCCGCCCTAAACTGATTCCCCTTATTCTGGCATCTGGACGCATTGCTTATAGGTGCCTGGGATGATGATTTTGTTTGTTTGGTTTGATTTTTAAAATCAGTATTGGCTGTTATAATGTATTCTGTCCTTGTATGGGCCCTTCCCCTGTGATTCTGTGGGCGGCAAATATTCCAAGACCTCTGCTGCCCATCAGTAACCTTTATATTTCTGCTCTACCACATCACAGTAGCGGCAGTGTCCTAGAGCAGAGTGACCTGGGTACCTTCCCTGGAAGGGCAGGTACTCTGGTGCCTTTTACACTTAGAGACAGCTCGAGACACAGTCAGAGGGAATATCAACCTCAAACCTTTGCCCAAGATGTGGAAATCTTTGGAGAAGATTATCAGGGGAAGGAATCGGGTTGTCAGTTGGTGGTCTTTTCAGAGAAGCTTAAATCACAATCTGGTTGTTCTCAGCATTTTCTAAACATACTTGAAAGCAGAGAAATAAGGACATTTCATGTTTCTTTCTAACAAAAAAAGAGGACACTTGTGATATTATTTTGGACTTAGAAATTTATCATCTTAGCTAGTCGAGATATTATAATTAGGAATGATTTTACTAATAAACTCTTAAACTTATTAGAAAGCCTAGCATTTATAGAAATATTTAATATTCTAAGCTTATACCCTTCAGACTATCACTAAAGTTAAATGTTAAAATGTACTAGGGGATTTAAGAGAGATCAGATTTTTTTTTTTTTTTTGCCACTAGATACATCTTGTGGGGAGAGAACCAGGTTGCCTTTATCACAGTTGTAGAGGGAGCCTGTGTTCCTTTCAACATAGAACTGCTGAAGAGGTCCCTAAGGGGTAAGATGTTTCTTTTTGCTAAGAATCTTTCCTCCTGGTGTCACAGGATCAGGAGGCAGCCACCCTCTCCACAGATGTCTGGTTTGGGCTTTGCCTTCTCATGGACTCTGCTGCTGAGACTTTCGTGAACATGGCCATGTGAGTGTTTCTGACTGTGGCTCCTCCCTGTGGTTTGGGGGAGGAGTCCCAGGAGAGCAGATTCCTGGCAGAGGATGTGATGAGCACTGAGCATGTGTTTGAGAGGAGATGGGATGTCAGGCTCTGGGAGGTTCTCCGAAGTAGCCTCCCAAGGCATTGAGACTATTTATGTATTTTGAAAAAATTAAATCCAAACTTCTCAAAGTGATGGCTTTTCTTTTCACAGCCTTGGCGGTACACACATTCTTTTAGATTCTGGCCTGGCTCTTTCTCTCTGGTGGCCACAAACAATGGCCTGACTTTCTAAATGGGGGAGAAGATTCTCTAATTCAAAGCCTGCATTTAGAAGCCTGGGAATAGGAGGTAGAGAGGTTGGTCGAATATTGTGAATTTTGGTTGAGGTAGGTAACCAACTGTGCAGGTGGTAATAGTTGTTATAGCAGAAGAGATTCGAGTTTAAACATCGTCTTCGATGGCGTTTGTCTGAGTCTATTTTCCCCACTCCTACCCACTCCCTGTGTGAATTTGTATTCTTTAGCACCAGCTGTTTGTGATATTTCACTGTCAAATACATAATTAACAATTTTGTAAGCCAAGTTTAGTGATGCTTTTACATTCATGCAATGAATGTCTTTTCT
>PVKM010047436.1:0-11454 GCA_004027735.1 Carollia perspicillata
GAAGGAGGAAACAGCAGAGACTCTGGAGACCACTCTAAGACAGCACTGGCCTTGAAGGCGCTGAGCAGACTAAACAAAGCTTTAGGGGACCACCAACTAAGGAAATAACAGGTGTGCCCATGTCTACCTGAGGGTGTCACAAAGCTGAGTTGTAACGACCGCGAACAGTCCATCCGTCGTTGCGGCTCACGAACCTCAGCTCCGGAAGCCACGTGCAGCTACGAGCACTGGGCTGCCTACCACAGGTCTGTGTGACCGAGGAGAGGACGCCAGGACTGCACCCCGGCACTGTTGAGAATAAGAGATGATAGGTTCGGAAGGCTGTGGGGGCAGGCCATGTAAGGGAGCAGACGGGATTTGCCAGTGTCATGATAAAATGCAGCGGATGCTGGGCCTCAGTGGGAGGGCCGCCACGGGGAGCGGTGGGGATGGTGGCATGCCGGCACCCGGGGGTGCTGCCCGGGGAGGCGGCTCTTCTGCGGCAGCCTGTTGTTGCAGGGTGGCAGTGAAGCCAGGTCGTCTGTTTTTTTTCCTTTTTTGAACAAAGCTAAAAATCTGGATTTTTACTGTCAGCTAATTCAAATTTTTAAAAAACCTACAGCATTGTGAGACTCAAAACCCATTCTGTCTGCAAGCTGAATTCATTCCACTGACCTCTAGTCTGAGACTTGCAGTCCAGGGATCAGAAAGCCATTAAGCTAATATATCCACAACAAGACCCACACAAGAAAAGCGTGAAGCCATTTAGTGGTATAGGTGGTATCTGAACCACCCGTGGGGGTAAACAAATATGAAATATTTTAAATTCAGAATTAACAAACTCAGTGATCCCGGGTCTGCACTCTGTCCCCAGAGGCTGTGTCAATGTGCTTTGGGAAACATACCCGTGACCTCCGAGCACTGCTCTGACTCTTACCACATTTGCTTTTCACGACTACCTTATATAAAGGAAGAACAGCTATTACTCCCATTTGACTGATGAGAAAACTGAGGCAGGGTGAGGTCTGTAGTTTCCCTAAAATCGCAGAGTGTGGTGGCAGCAGAGCTGAGTCGAAGCCTTGACCGCTGTCCCCGCATGGTGCGGTGCACCCGTCTGTGCAGCCCCCTCGGAGGGGCTGCCCTGGTTTACGGGGATAACCGGGGGCGCTCCCCAGGATGGCGCTGGGGAAGGAAACAGGAATATGTGGTCTTCTCCTCAGCCGAGCGCACCAGGTTGGCTCTGGACGGCTGCCAAGCGTCACGCAGCCGTCCTAAACATGGCCCCTGGGGTTCACGTTTAGCTATGGCTACGGTCAGGGAAGGCTCAGCACAGAAAACAGTATTCCTGTGGACGTGGGCCCTGGTGTCCTCACCTTCTGTCTATTTAGAGCCTTGTCCTAGGGGGCTGTTTGGTTGCCAGGGCAACCAGCAATCCTCTGTGAAGTGTTCCCAGCCTCTCCCATGCACACACGGATCAATCAGCATCTACAGCTTACGACCTGACTTTTCTGCGTGAGCCCAGGGCAGACTTTTCGCCCTGCTTGGATGGAAGAGGGTAATTTCCGCCTCACAGATTTGTGACTGCCCAGAGGCCAGCCCACTGAGCAGAGCACAAAAAGACGACAGGACCCCCCAGCAGTGACTGCCTCCTTGCATCTGTGGGGAGCCCGAACGCTCTCACGGTTGGTGCTGACTTGCCCGAGACCCACCTCTGTGAAAAGGTGGATTACCGTGATAAAAACACCGGGCTGAGAGCAGAGTCCTGGCCTCCCCGACCTTCTCACGTGTACCCTGACACATCGGCAATAAGGTGGGAATCACGGCGTGGACCGCACAAGCTTGCTTTCAAAGTCCTTCCTAATATTTGGTGCATTCCACAGGCATTTTCTGAAAATATGTAAGATTGTTCATTTTAAGGACAGTGTTAATCAAATTTTTCAAATAAAACAAAATGAAAAATCCCAAACGTTATTCTCACAACTTAAGCCTTTAAAAGAAGAAGATGATTGTGGTTTTCATCAGTCTGGAACGACCTATTATCTTGTGAATTTCAGAATCGGAAACTTCAGTACAGAGACTAATTGATAGGAATTAATAGTACCTGAGGTTTACGTATGATGTGGGGCAGCCCGGGAACTGGCTCAGACTTTCTGCTGCAATAAGTAAATCACATTTCATATGTGAACTGTTCGACACTGAACACAGCACAGCAGAGACAAGGTGTATGTGCAAAGCAGACTGGTTAAGTAATCTGATAAACAGCTCAATTTTGAAGCAAGTGCATTATAGAACGGTCTGGAAGAACTAAAGCAAAGTCTTGTCTTAATTGAGGGGAAAAAAACCCAAAAACCTGTGTAATAAGGCCAACAAAACCAGCCTACTTAAACCAACTTGAGAGATACAAATGACTTCTTCAGTCAAAAGAATCCCATCTGGAGACTTCCAGGTCAAGATGGCAGCGTAGGTAAACGTGACTCACCTTCTCACACAATCACGTCAAAATTACAACTAAAATATAGAACGACATCACTCAGAGCCATCAGAAATGTAGTTGAATGGAAGTCTGAGAACTACGGAATTAAAGAAACCACATCCATCCAGACTGGTAGGAGAGGTGGAGACGTGGAACAGCCTGGTCCCACAGCCACGTGTGGTGGAGGAAAATTCAGGAGGGATATCTCGGGAGCGAGGAGTCCCAGGCCCACACCAGGCCCCTCAGCCCAGGGTTCCAGTGCCAGAAGGTAAGTCCCCATAACTTCTGGCTGCAAAAACCAGTGGGGATTGAGTGAGTAGAAGAAACTGCTGGAGCCCCAAGCAGTTCCTCTTAAGGAACCCACACATGGACTTGCTCAGACTCACTCTCTCTGAGCTCCAGCACCAAGGTAGCAGCTTGAAAGGCGCCAGTGGCACACAAAGAGGACGTGAGGTGTCTGTCATCAAAGCAAGAGCTGGGGGCAGCTTCCTCCCAGACAGAAAGGCAAGCAGAGGCCATTGTCCCTTTTCTGAACCCTCCCCCCCACAGAGCCACAGTGCTGGCAGGCTGGTGCCGTATCTGAGACTTCGTCAGTCTGGATAACACTGTTTGCCCCACCCTGGAGATCCCCAGAGACTCTGCCCCACCCCATTCATGGGCCCACCCAAGCTGCTTTTCCTTATAAATAAATGGCTGGTCTTGGCTCATGCTGCACAACTTCCTAAATCCTTTCAAACAAGCAACAGCTGGCCTCAGTGAGCTGCCAGCCCCCATACCTCTTGCTAAGAGGCCCCAGGCCGGGCACTAGCAGCAGCCAGCCTAGATTCACAGTGTGGTTTTGCCTTGGAAATCTCCAAGCCCAGCACAAGTAGCAGCCATCTCAGATTGCTTTCTAGGTCAGGTAGGGCGGCTCTGAGCAAAACACAGGTGGGGGCTGTGTACCGCCAGTACCGCCAGTACCGCCAGGGAAACCCCAGGGCCAACACACCCAGTGGACAGCTACCGACCACGTTGGAGTACCACCACTCTGTTCTTGCAGAACTGGTCTTCCATGGAGGTGAAGGTTGGCGGTCAGTGGTCACAGCCAATCCTTGCAGCTGACTGGCCTGGGTAAATCCTCCCCACTGACCTGCCAACAGAAACAAGAGGGAGGTGTACTCAGCCCACATGCAGGGCACACCTCAAGTACCCAGCTTGGGTAATAGGGGAGGCTGTGCCACTGGACCCTACAGGACACGTGCTACATTGGGCCATGCTACGAAGACAGGGAGGCATAGCAGCTCTACTGAATTCATAGAAACAAACAGGGAGGCTGCCAAGACAAGGAGACAAAGAAACAGGCCTCAACTAAAAGAACGGATCAAAACTCCAGAAGAAGAACTAAACAAAAATGAAAATAAGCAACCTGTTAGACATAGAGTTCAAAGCACTGGTTATAAGGATGCTCGAGGAACTTAGTGAGGACCTCAACAGCATAAAAAGAATACAGCCAGATGCGAAGGATACACTAATTGAAATAAAGAAAATTTACACATTGTTACTCTCTGTTATTATCTAGAACCAGCTTCTTGCTTCACTGATTTTTTTTCCTATTGTTTGTCTACTTTCTATTTTGACGTCTGCTCTAATCTGTAATATTTCTTCTTACTACTTTTTGGGGGTTTTCTTTGCTTATCTTTATCTGGGTTCATAAGGTAGAAGCTTACATCATTTTTAGACTTTCTTCCTTTTTAGTGTAATTAAATTATACATTTGCTTCTAAGTACTTTGGCTGGACCTTACAAATTGAAAGATATAGTGCTTTTATGATTCAGCTCAGAATATTTTAATAATATCTTAAAATTTTCCTTGTGATTCCTTCTTTTGCCCTTAGGATATTTAGAAATGAGCTGTTTGATTTCCAAATAGTTAGCAATGTCCCATATATTTTTTCATCACTAATTTCTGGGTAAATCCAGAGATTTGGTCAGAGAAGGAACAGGGGTGGGCAAAATAGATTTATAGCTATGAGTGTGGAAAACACAGAGTTTATTCTTCTCTTATTTATTAGTTATTATATTATTTATTTATATTATAACTATAAACCTACTTTGTCTACCCCTATATTCTGTATTATTTCAACCCTTTTAAACTTATTGAGACTTGTCTTGGCCAGAATACGGCCTACTTAGTCAATTGTCCATGTACACTTGAAAACAATTTTTTTCCTGGTGCTATTGGGTGTTGTAGTCTATCAGTGTCAATTAAAACAAGTTGGTTGATAGTGTGGTTCTAATTTTTTGTGGCCTTACTGATCTGTGTCTACTCGTTCTAAGGTTATCAGGAGTGTGCAAGTTTCTGACTACAGTTGAGAATTCGCTTATTTTTTTCAGTTCCATCAGTTTTTGCTTCATGTATTCTGAAATCCTGTTATTAAATACTACATATTTTCAATCATTTATTGTCTTCTTGATAAACTGACTTATTTGTCATCATGAGATATTTCTCTGTACCCCTGGCAATATTCATTATCCTAAAGTCTACTTTGTATGATGTTAATACAGGGTGTAGCACAAATAACCCCCCTTTTTTATTACAAACTCTTTTATTATAAAATCATAAGCATGTAATTCTGTAACATAACAATATCACACTCAAGCACACCATATGGCATTTTAGGTGAAATGTTCAAATTAAAACTGTAAATTATTACACCCATATTATTACCTTACCAACCACACACAAGCAGGCATTACTTCTGCCAGACCTTGTGTATCGTTTTGATCATTTGTTTTCTCTTTGTTCCATCTGTTCTTTGTTCTCCTTCTTCTGGGTTAATTTAGTCTATTTTTACTATTCTATCTCCTTTATTGGCAATGACTTGTACCCATTTGGGTTTTTCTGTTCAGTGATTGCTCTAGGGTTTACAATGATATTACACCACTTCCTGTACAACGAGGGAAACCTACCGCAATGCACTTCCACTTTCCCTGTCCCCCACTTTGTATTACTGTTGGCAAACACTTTGTCTACGTATGTTCTAAACCTAACAACAGTACATCATGAATTTTGATTTAAGCAATTACCTTCTTTAATAAAAATTTTAGAACTAGAGAAAAATCTTTAAGAATCTCTTACATGTTTATGATTTCTGGCACTTTTTTTCCTTTCTATAAATTTGAGTTTTCATCTGGCATCATTTTTCTTTAGCCTAAATGGCATCTTTTAGTATTGATTGCAGTATAAGTCTCCTGCCAGCAAATTCTCTAGGCTTCTGCTTGCCTGAATATGTTTTAATTTTGCCTCATTTTTGAATAGTACTTTCTCTGGAAATAGAATTCGAGGTTAACAGGGTGTTGGGTTTTTTTAATAGTACCTTAAAGATGTCATTCCATTGTTCTCTGACTTACATCGTTTCTGATCAGAAATCTTTTAGATTGTTTCGTCTGTTCTTCAGCAATGCAACATTTTTTCCCTCTGGCTGTTTTAATACTTTCCTCTTCATTATGTGTTCTCAGTATTTAATTATAATATGCCTTGGCCTGATTTTCTTTTTATTTATCGTGTTTTCGGGCAGTTGAACTCCCCAAAACTGTGGGTTTATAGTTCATATTAAATTTGGAAACATTTTAGCCACTGTTTTTTCCAATATTTTTGCACACCCCTTTTTTCGGGGACTCAAAGTACAAACACTTTAGACCGCGTGGTACTGGCACATGGGTCCCTGAGGCTTTGTTCACTGCCCCCCCACCCCCCCACCCCGGGCTCCTGTTTAGTTTCTATCACTATGTTTTCATGTTAACAAGTCTTTTCCTCTACGCAGTTTAACCTGCTCTTAAGCCTTTCAGCGAATTATTCATTTAAAAGTTGTATATTTTTACCTCCAGAAGTAGCACTTACTTCTTTTTAAATCTGTCTTCTCTTGCTCTCCTCATTACATTCATGTTTTCATTTAATTCGTGGTCTGTGATGGTGGTATTTTAATGGCCTTATCTGCTAACTACATCATTTCTTTCACTTCTGAGTCCTGGTCATGACGACTCATTTGTCCCTTGGTTATTATGGGGCACATCTGCCTACTGCTGCGCATGTCTAGCAGTGTTTAATTGGAAATTAGTCTTGTCGGGAGCCTAGATTTGTACGCTTCTGCACTGTGCACTTAGGATCTGCCGGGACAAGTTTCGAGTGGCCTTTTCTTCCGGCTGATTAACAAGTGCAGGTTGACGGCGAACCCTCACTACCGCAGTGGGGCCCTTCCGAGACCTCTGTGCGAAGCTCTGAGTCCAACAAGGGCTTCCTACCCTAACCAGACTCCAAAACCTCCTGGCCCTTTATGACCCCCGAGTCCCCTCGTGGTTATTCTTTGTCTCGTGTTGTGAGGGTTCGCTCAGGGCAACTACAGCTTAGAATTCAGCCAAAGATGCACGGGGACCCCTAAGCAGGCTTATTTCTTTTAAAACATGTCTTCTGTCCTCGTCCTGTTCGTGTTTGCCTTCCCAAGGGTCCTCCTCTCTGGCTGTCCCTCCTATAGGCAGTATTCCGACTCAGTATTCCCATCTCCATCAGGGCAACTCCACCTCCCAACTGCTGGGCCCAGAACGTCCTTGCCTCCTTTATCTCACACACACGCGCCCGTCAGGAAATCATCCTGGCTCTACCATCAAAATACACCTGGACCCCGAATGCTTCTCGCTATCTTCCCTGCTGCCACTCTGGCTCACGCTGCCCCCACCCCCCTCCCGGATTACTGCTCTGTCCTCCTAACAGGAGTCCCGACACCTGTCCTTATTCTATTAGCAGAGAGTTTGTTTACTTTCAACATAACGTGTTAGACCACGCAGTCCTCGATTCTAAATTCTCTAGTGGCCTCTCACCTCACAGGGGGAAAAAGCCAAGTCCTTATGCTGGTCTACAGGCCCCACGTGATCAGTTCCCATTAGTCGTCCCCTGCCATTAGCGTCCTCTGCACACTCTTCTCTCGTCACAACGGTCTCCTTGCTGCAATGTAAGTTCCGTGCATCAAGGATCTGTGTGCATTCTGCTCTCTGCTGTCTCCCAGACTCAGGTGACAGAGCTTGGTACAGTAGCAGACTGCTCAGTACGTGTCTGATGAATGAATGCATGGATGGACAAACGCATGCGTACCAGGCGCCACCAGCAACAGCGAAGGAGAGTGGGGGACCTTTCTCATCTCTTGGACTCCAGACCAGGGGCAGGCAAACTGCAGCCTGCAGGCCAAAATTGGGCCTGCCACCTGTTTTTGTAAATAAAGGTTTATTGTAACCACAGCCACCCCTTTCATTTGCAAACTACCTGTGGCCGCCTGCCCGCCACTACACCAGCAGAGTGGAGAGGCTGCCATAGAGAATGTACAGTCCACGAAGCCTGAAACATTTGCTACCTTGCTCTGTATGGAAACAGTTTTCTGTCCCCTGACATGGAGGGTGCCCGCTGAAAGGGGGAACTCAGCTACAACTTGTGGCTCACACGAAAACCCAGGCACCCAACTCAAAGAGTGAAACCCACTCGGACGTGGGTAGGCGAGCCAGCCACTCGGTACCATGCAAAGATGCAACGACCTCACTTGGGGGGAACAGTGGCTGGGAAACGGTCTCACCCCAAGCACAGGAGGACTTCTGTCTGAGAAGGCACAAACAGTAGCTGAGTCCGCGCACGCACGTCACCAATGGGAAGATGAGGGAAATTAGGTCTAAATTTTTACATCTACATTATTAATCTCTCAAGAGCTGCAAAATGTCCCCTAACTGCCTATTCTCAGTCATGCTCCCATAGAAGGGTCATTTGTACCATATTCTTTGTCTAACTGATGCATTTCGGTTCCTTAAATAGAGCCAGGTCTCATCTGTCTTGAAGACAGCGCTGCTCTGGACGCTGACCGGCACAGCGGGGCGCCCGGGGCTCAGCAGCTGCTTCCCCGGGACGCAGCCTGTCCTGGAGAGGAGTGGTGGTGGTCACTGTGGGGCGGCTCCCAGAATGAGCCCCTGCGAGTGGGCAGGCGGCCCTGGCTGGAGGGCTTCCCTGGGAAGCCACCACGGCTCTTGGGACACCTCAGGGTTGGCTCTGCCCGGGGCCTGTCCCACCACCCTTGGGTCTCCTTGGACTTGGAAGGACTGTGTATAGAGGAGCCAGCTAAGAGCCAGCAACGTCTCTGTTTACACCCTGGAAATGGCTAGAACCAGACCAACCTCCTGGGCGCCTGCTGGCCCTGAACCTGGGACATAGGGACCTTGACTGCCTTTGCTGTAGTTGCTAAGGGAAAATATTGCTACTTCTTGGTTTCTCAGGCAGAACTCTCCCCCGGTGACATCTCCGGGGGCTTGGGACTCTTCCTTAAGGAGAAAGAAGTACATTCTGTGATGTGGAGAAGAGGCTGAGGAAGTTCAGTCCATTAAGTGGTCCACGAAGGATGAGGCCCAGCCGTGACTTTGTAAGGCATAAACAAAACGCACTAGACTTCAGTGCAAGGCGAGGGCCTTATTTTGGAGGTAATTCCACCTGTCAGTAAAAGTAGTTAGCCACTGAAAATGCCAGATCAAAAACTGACTTGAGAAACATTCGAAAGGGTCTGCAGACCAGAGAAGAAAGACAGACGCTGGATGACAGCCAAGCGCCGCAGCAGGGGAGTCTGTGAGCCTCGTCCCCAGGGGTGGTCGTGGAGGCCTCTGCCTCTGGAGACTTTAGAGACCAGGGCGGGGCTGCGGGGACTTCGGTGTAACTTTACTCAAACCCGGAACGCTGGGTTGGGGAAACCTCCAAGCTTCCCTCCGACTCCACAAACAGTCCAAGTAAAAGGAAATCCAAGGAGAAAGAACTGGCAGCAGCTGCGGCGGGTCTCCAGTCCCGGCCTGTCTCCTGCCAGGGATGCTGGGAACGTGAGAAGCTTCTGCAGCAGGTGTCAAAGGCACCTTGGACTAGACCTTTGCTAAGTGGATCTCTATTCCTCGGCTTGGAAGAAAGGAGACGAGCGGGGGACAACCCAAAGGATGGCCCTTTCTTTGGTGAATCGCCTCAAAGTCAAGAGCCAACAATCCGGAAGCTCTGGCCTGACCACTTCTCGGGCTCCTCACTGGGAGATAGTAAGAATTCACAATAATCTACGAACTGATACACAGCAAAGTTAGTCTGTGGCAAGCTTGAACGGAATGTGTGTTAAGTGACGGAGTTAACAATCTTTACATAGTGAGTCGCCAAGCACTGCGAGGGGAGGCCCCAGAGGAGACCCACAACAAATACGGGAACGCAAAGATGATTCTATTTTCGGTAGGGTGCGGAGTGCCAGTTGCCAGGAAAAATGCCCATGCGTACCGTCACGTAGAATTAGGGCAGGAAAACGAGGGTCCCCGCACGCCTCCTTGAATGTGTCCCATCACCTTCTGTGTCCCAAGAGCAGGATGGCCTAAGCCTCTGCCGCCTGGGGGGTGCCCCCTCCCTCTGGGAAGGCCACCTCTCCCCAGAGGAGACCAGCAGAGAGTTCCAAGTGAGCATGTTTTAAGGAAATCTGGCCTCTCCTGAACTTGTCTCCACCTGCAGTGACACCCCACCCCCGCGCCTCCACGTGCACGTCCCCTCCAACCCAGGGGCCACAGTCCCTCTGGAGAAGCCCAGCCCCTTCCCTGATGCTGCAGGAGTCCAGTCTCCACGCCTTCGGAATCTGGAAAACTGCAGCCCGGGCTCTGGCCACCGAGCGGTGTGCTCGAGCGTCCGACTTCTGCGGGGTTTCCCCTAAAGGGCACCTCTTCACCCCAAGTCCACCTGCTTCAGAACGCCACAGCCTTCGGTCTCGCCTACAGGACACGAGGAACATGCCTTCCTCTGACGAATGTGCCTGGTACCTACGGTGCCCACTGAATGTTGAAAAGACACTCCCTTCCCCCAGTCAGTGGAGAGTTCCTCTGTGGGGGCCCTCTGGGGGGACGGTCCCCACCCAAATCATTTGCCCCTGATAAAAAGGCAGGGGTGAGGGCAGGCTGGCTCTGTTTATCCCACCACACAGAACTGTCTGTCTGCATCTGATACCTCCTGGCAGCGGCCTGGTTGGCCCCGCCCCCTGCGCTGCCCTACGGGACTCGAATTGGCCTGGCTTCAGCCTGTGCCCCTCTGGGCTCCATCCCAAGGTTTCTGTCAGGTAATGCTCTCATCTCTGCCTGTCTCCTCAAGAGCAAGCCTGCAAACAATGCCATGTGCCTGCAGGTCCTGGAGCGGGGTGGGGGAGGGGGTGGCAAAGAAGTTACTAAAATCTTGGTACCCTATGAGCTGGAAGAAGACTTTGTCCGATGAATGCAGGAATCAAAGCCCACAGCTCAGGTCAAAGAGCTGAACTTGGCCTCCCGACTCTTCATCAGCACCCTTTCCGCCACATGAAGCTGCTTCGCTTTTCGGCAGTCGATGGACCTCTTCAGGTCACAGAACACCCCAGACCTGCAAGGGGGACAAAACCCTTCCAGCTGGCACCCAGAGGGGAGGGAGTGGGAGGGTGGAGGCAGGGTCTCTTGCTGCCCAGTACCAGAATGGAGTCCGAACCTTCCAGGCCAGCTCAAGGTCACACAGTCAGTGCCAGACAGCAGGACTTCCAAACTTCCACCGCACTTCCCACTGAACCCTGCTGACCCCTTTTTAACAGATGGATTCCTCTAGGAATTCCTAAAACACTAAGCGTCCTCAGTGCTCCTGGAAATAAATTCAAGGGACACAATTTGTATCCACACGATGCTTCCGTAATATACGTTTTGCATGGAGCGAGAAGAAAACGTGGTCTTTCACTTCAGGTAATTAACGGGGATTAGATAAAGGTTTTCACTCCGCATAGGGACCAGTCGACGACAGCAGTTGTCATTCAGTTAAAACGGAAGGTAACCGTCTCCCTAATCTCTGTTTTCAGGCTCCTGAGCAGGGCTCGGGTCGGCAACTCTCTGTGATCCTTTTTAGATTTACTGATAAATAATAATACAAATCTTGAACTGGGAAATCAAAGCAACGTTTCTTCAAACTGAGTTTTTCTTCTT
>PVKM010047437.1:0-11448 GCA_004027735.1 Carollia perspicillata
GAGCCCTGAAACTTCACGCCAGCAAGGCCAGAGAGGGATAACACACACGCTACTTCCTGGTAGAGCTTCGCATTGTAGTTCCAATTGTATGGGCTATATGAGTCCAGAAAAGAGATCCCTGGCTTTGGAGAGGCGATGAAGTCTTTGTGGAGAAGGCAAAACTTAGGTGGTCTTTTAGAAAGCAGACATTAAAAAGCAAAAGAGGAAGTTTGAGTGGATGTGAAGGGAAGGGTTCCAGTAAATCTTAAACTGAGGGACGAGCTCAGGCAAAACCTCCAGTATTCTTCATAATGCTCGGGAGAATGCTTATATATGATTTGCACACAAAATATTGAATTTTAAAAGATCTTATATCGAATTCCCCAGCCATTTGTTGAATGTGGTGTGAAACATTAATGTGGCAGAGGGGACATAAAACAAACAAGTAAACAAACTCTCTGCACAAGTACCCAAGGGAGATGATGAATAAGCTCACAGACCTTCAGAAATAGAAAAACGCTTTTTCCCACAATGCATGCAAACATCCCTTTTCTGGACAAGGTCAGGATTATAATTAGGCTGAGTATATGATTTGAGAAATAATGGAAAGTGTTATATTCCTACCACCACCAACCTCCCACTAACTGGCTTATCTCTAGGCAAGCTGACACAGATACTCTACAGTCATGTACTTCTTTGGCTAAAGGGCTGCAGTCTCTTAAAACAGCAAATAATCCCCCCCAAAATAGGCAATATATCTCATGAGACATTTATGCAGTAAAGAAAATAAATGTATCATAGCTTTTTTTAAGGCAGAGTTTTGATGGATCAGAAGGTAGAGAGAATACGAGGGGCACTTAGAGGAAGGCAGCCACAGGTATTGAAAGCATTTAGGGTGAAGTGAAAAGACATTCTTTTTTATTAAATATTTTATTGTTTTTCTATTACAGTTGTCCAAAATTTCACCTATTACTTTCCTCTGCACCACCCAGCCCCACGCCCACAGTCATTCCCCACTCTGTTGCCCAGGTCCATGGGTCATTCATACATGTTTCTTGACTAGTCCCTTCCTCTTCTTTCCACCTTTACCTTTCTCCCCCATCCCCTCTGGTTACTACCAGTCTATTTCTTGTTTCCATGTATATGATTCTATCTTGCTAATTAGTTTGTTTTGTGCATTAGCTTCCTCTTACAGGTGATACCATATGATGTTTGTCTTCCACCGACTGGTTCATTTCACTTAGCATAATACTCTCCAATTCTATCCATGCTATCTCAGAAGGTAGAAATTCCATACAGAGGGTCCATAGACCTATGAAAAAATGCTCAATGTCACTAGCCACCACAGAGATGCAAATTAAAACCACAATGAGATACTACTTCACACCAGTCAGAATGACCATCATTAACAAATCAACAAACAGCAAGTGTTGGAAAGGATGTACAGAAAAAGGAACCCTAGTGCACTATTGGTGGGAATGCAGACTGGTGCAGCCACAGTGGAAAACAGTATAGAATTTCCTCAAAAACCTAAAAATGGAACTGCCTTTTGACCCTGTGATTCTACTACTGGGTTTATACCCTAATAACCCTGAAATACCAATTTAAAGGAACCTATGCACCCCTATGTTCATAGCAGCATTATTTACAATAGCCAAGTACTAGAAACAGCCTAAGTGCCCATCCGTAAATGAGTGCCCATCCGTAAAAAACTGTGCTACATTTACACAATGGAATACTATGCAGCAGAAAGAATGGAGAGAGATGCTTATAGTAGCTGTATTCCTGATTTTTAAGATCTTTATAGGAGCCTGACTGTATAGTCAGCACCTAGGAAGGCTCCTTTCTTGATCAAAAGTGTTGCCATCTGGCCTTTTACAATAGAAAGTTGCTTACCTTTTTTATTCTTTTTGTTATATAATAATATGTTTGAACACTCCTCTATTGATGGTTATGTTGTTTGCTTCCAATCATTTTCTACATCCAAAACACTACATGAAAACCTTGTACTTACATCCTAATACTACTGTGCAATTATTTCTGAAGAAAGAACCTAGGCATGGAATTGCCATGGAAGTTACAGCACTGGATCATCCCACATACAACCAATACACACACAAACACACACACACACAGTCCAACTCTGGCAAGTGAGCATTAAAGCTCTTAGCTATGTAAGACTGATTTAACCCTAAGGCCTCAGTTTGTTTCTCTGCCTGAAAGGACAAATAAGACACTTGCAAAATGATTATTTTATACTCAGTGTCCCTAAGAGTAGTCTGGAACCCACAAACATGTACTTGCAGAATTTTAGAAGGGCTTGAGCATCATAGAAGTGCTGGTCTTTGCATCAACTGAGACTTCCCACATTTATTTTTACTGTAGTTGAAGCATGACTCAAAAATGCTCATTCAGCAACAGGTCTGTGCAAAGTCCATTGGGACAAGAGGTTATTTAACTGTCCAGAAGGGGAAGAGTCTGTCTTTCTATTATCCCTGTCCATAATAATTAGCCCTTTCTGAAAGGGGTGTTGTAGACACACTGTCAAAATGGTCCTTAAAGGAAGGATGTAATTTGGCTCACAGAAATCCATTACCAACAAATAACTGCTCGTGGAGGAAAAACACAACAAAGCCTTGCACTTGGAAATGATAATCAGAGTAAATAGCATCCTGAACCTAGATGCTATTCACTGCCAATTAAACACTATTTTCTCAGTGTAATGACACTTTAAAATGGGTAAATACAAAATTGGGAGGAGGAAAAGAATTTCTCTCAGTCACCTCTCTGTTCCCCATCTCTGCTTCCACAGACCCCCAAACAAAAGACACAAGAGAAAATCCAACAATCCTGTATGAATGATTTTTCTGGCTCATTTTTATAAGAGTATAGCACCAGTTTATACACCAGATAGAGCAATATTTTTGTCAACATAGAAAATCAATCCCAGAGACCCAACCCTGCTTTGTGGCCTTCAAGGCTGCTTCAGTATCAGAAGAATGGAAGGGCACACTGGGAGGCTTGGGGGCGCAGGCCTGAGATCGCCAGCCGCAGAGCCCGACTCCTCAGGACTTGGAAACTGACTCCTCAGGACTCGGCAACCTGAGCTGGAAGTGTGATTTGAGAGGAAGAACCATCTGGGTCAGGCATACGTGCTGTTTTGAAGTGAGCCATTTTTTTTCCACGCTGAAATTTTTGAGGACTTGGTGAGTTAGGTACTGAGCTAAGCCTTTACATAAATTATCTCATTTAATCTCCATAATAGCCCTATGAGGTAGATGCTTTTATAATTCTCCTATGCAGAACAGAATAATGACACAGTGTCAGTTGGCCAAAGTACTGAACTAGCAAGTGAAGTCATCCTTTTTATCTTAAGTGCTTAGGAAATTAAACCTTTTCTTGGTATCTTTCTATTTGGACAGCCCTAACCAAGTACCACAGTGGTTTAAACAACAAAAATTTATTTTCTTCAAGTTTTAGAGGTTGGAAGTCCAAGGTATTGGCAGAGTTGGTTTCATCTGAGGCCTCTCTCCTTGGTTTATAGATGGCCATGTAATCCTGGTCTTTTCACATATTCTCTTTTCCTATATCTCTGTGTCCTGATGTCCTCCTCTTTTAAAGACACCAGTTATATTGGATTCAGGCCACCTTATTGATCTCTTGGCCCTATGTCCAAATATAAACACTTTCTGAGGTACTGGCAGTTATGACATTTAGCATGTGAATGCTGAGTAGACACAGCAGAGCCCATAAAGGCCTTCATTATTGCAACTTTTATAGTCCCATCATTTAATTTTTAAGAAAACAATGACCATATTCTATAAATCCAACTCTTAGCCCATGCCATTAAAAAAAAGCCTGATTGAAGTTAGAGAAAAGCCTAAGATGCTTTGACTGACAAGTCTCCCTTTGTATGTTCTGGACATTCAAGGCAATTGGGGTGACCCCCAATCATACAGTAACTACCCATCCAGGGACTTGAAAACTTCAGTGTACATCAGAACCCCTGGAGGACTTCCTGAGCTCACCCCACACCCACCCCTCAGTTCCTCATTCAACAGATCTGAAGTAAGAACTATGAATTTGCATACCTAGTAAGTTCCCAGATGATGCTGAAGCTGTCCTTCTGAGAACTACTGTTCTAGTTCATTTCCAGTGCACTCTCCTAGGTGGCTGTTCCACACCTGCTGTTTTCTCCAAACCTCCAAGGCCTGCTTGCCCATCTTCACTCTCAGTTCACGATCATCTCTTTTCCTTTCACACCAAGAGAGGTGAAGCCATTAGAAGAGTTCTTGCTCAGATGCCCTCTACTGTATCTCCTCACGCACCCACTGACAACTGCACTCACTCTGCCTTCCTGGCTGTTTGGAGAGTTAAATTTTCTGTAGTATTTCTGGAGCCAATGCCACCCCCCACATGTGTGTTAGTTCCCAAGCCTGGTTGCCTACTCATGGAAATTAGTCCATGTATTTTTTTTCCGTCTCCCTTACTGTTTCAACATTTTCCTCCTCACTGAATTATCCACATCGACACATGAGCTGGTATTAATTCTCCCATCTTAAAAAAGCAAAAACCAAACAACAGAAAAAAATATACTTTTTACTGGACTCACTCTCCCCACCAGCTTTCACTCTCTTTTTTTCTAGTTTTTGCAACAAAACACCTGGAAAACATGGCCTATATTCAATATACCCAATTTCTTTCCTTCCATCCTCCCATTAACCCACAGCAAATGGGCCTTAACTTCCACTATTTCACCGAAACTGCTCTTATTAAGGTCACAAATAACCTCCAGGTGGCTAAATCTTCTGACTCACATTTAGCCTCTTATATTTGATCAGACATGGAATTCCTAATTGATATACTTCTTTTGATTTCTAGGGTACCACACATAACTTATAATGGGCCTATTATTATTTTGAAAATATTAATGAAGTAAATTTCAAAAATTTCTCAGTTTTTGTTCCTAATATATTCATTATAATCATAAATAGCTATGATCCACATTTTTAAACAAAGTTCTTTGGAGTCTTCATCAGATTTTTTAGGACTGTGAAGAGGTCCTGATACCAAAGGTTGGAGAAGCATTATAATCCTGCATGCTCCAGAGACTTCCATGGTTTGGCACCTTCCATTTTATTGTATTTCCAATGCTTACACAGAGTTTTGGCAAAAGGCGGGTCTTGTATTTTTGTCACATGGATGATGCAGAAATGATTCCCAGACAGGCGCCACCATAAACAAAAGATACAAATCTCTCTACTGTGGCTGAGGTTTACATTTTTACTCTTAGAGAGAAAGGAGCAGGGAGGAGAAACAAAGCTTCCAGGGTCTCAAGTCCTACAAGATCTCAGCTGGTGAAAGTAAGGTCCCATTGGGCTCTTTGAAAAATATTTCTTTGCCAGTGTAAATGGTTTGGGGATTTTATTATACATGTGCTTACCCACCAAGGACACTCAAACAGAAACCTGCTAAATGATTTATTGAAAATGTGGGTAAATCAGAGTTTTCGTTCCCACGTGTATGATTCCCTTGATAGGCCTGAGCATTAAGCCTAAAGGTCTGTCACTCCAAATAGAGGTGCTATAAATATTTATTGATTAATTGACTGATTGAACAAATAAAAATTATAAATCAAGGAGAAATATTATATATAAAATTACCACAGCTATACAGATGTCCTGAAAGAGATCATTTGAGTGAAGTTTGTAATTATATGCAATATTAGGAATGAATAATTTAAGATAAATTATAGCCCCAATAATTTAAACAAATATTATTGCAATGGATATTATAATCTATAAGATTATACAATTCACATCGGTAGATGTGCCACAGCTCTTGAATAATATAAATGGGACATAGAATCTTCAGTTATTCAAAAAGGTGAATGATTCAAAAAGAGTATTATTTCAATTACACCAATAAAGGCTTACAAGAACTACATAGCAAGCTCAGAAACTTTGGTACACTACCCTGGCAATACTCTACACTGTAGGAAAAAATTCCTGATAGCTAAATTGTATTAAAATATTGAAAGAAAGAAAGGAAAGAGAAAGATGGAAGGAAGGAAGGAAGGAAGGAAGGAAGTGGTAAGGAAGGAAGGAGCCAAAAAAAAAAAAAAGAAAGGGAAAGAAAACATTACACATAATGCATGGAACATATTTTTGAGCATTTTCTGCAGTTTCAAAACACAATTCAGTCATTGTTTCTCATCCAGGAAGTCAAACAAATATTACTATTTACAATCCAGGCAAAAAAATTAAGGGAAAAATACTTATTTTTATTTTCTCTGCCATTGAAATTCTACTAACATTTAGCAATCGAGAATCCATTGAGACACAACAAGTCTCACTATGAGTATTGTTATTCTACATCAACTTGAACAGGGAAATTGCAATTCTTTCGATTATTCACCTCTAAATTTTTCTCCTTAAAAAGCATTAATATAAAGCTTTTGGGAATACATTATTAGAATTCATTCTTTCTGATTCTAAAGCACCATTTGCATATTAAAAAAACTCCACCAACTGAGACATTATCTTATATAAATAGTTACTCTTTCTAAATACTAGAAAGAGAAATAAACTCTAATAATTTTATCTAGCACCCATATATAATTCTTTTCAACTCATATAATATTTACAACCTTTCCACTATAAAGTGTAGCTGTGTAAAGACAGAGGTTGTGACTTCTCAGCCTTATTTGCCTTATTCAAAATAAGTTCAACAAATATCTGTTGAATTACAAAATTACATGTTGCCATCTGAATCTTCAACAAGCATCAAAAAGTCAACGTTTTCTTCTCTAATTGTTACCTATATTTATTGATTGCTTTATCACCCATTCATTTACCAAGGCCAAAAATATTGGTTTCAATGACTGTAGCCCCTCCTGTTCTAAACTTTATAATCAATTAAATTCCAAGTTCTACAGACCTTTTTACAAATTTTCTATTAGACCACAAATTTGGGTTTCATTATTCCTTACCAAAATGTTACTTTATACTCACTTATTTTGTGTAGTATAATACTTGCTCCAACTCATTTCATTATAATGTTGGTAGTATTTGTTTCCTAAAAGGCAGAAGAAAGAAATATAATTGATATGTTAAGAAAGAAGAAAAAACAGAATCGTAAGATGTTCAGTTAAAACCAAAAAGGCAAAAAAGAGTGAAAGACAAAATAGGAACAAAGAACAAGGGCAACAAGTAGAAAACTAACAAATATGATAAATATATTAGTAAAACTATATTAATAATCACTTTGAATATCAATGGTTGAAATGCACCTATTAAAACACAGAGATTATCAGAGTGGATCAAAAAATAAGATCCAACACTATGTTGTTTATGAAAAATACATTTGAATCTAAAATTACATATCAATTAAAAGCAAAAGGATGGAGAAAATAAACCACACTAACATTAATCAAAAGAGATCAGTAGTTATATTAATTTCAGACAGACCAGACATTCAATAAAGGAAGTTATCAGGGATGAAGGGAATTCCATAATGATAAATGGGTCAATTCTTCAATAAGACAATACAATTCTTAACACATGAGCACCCAACAAATGTCACTCTATATGAGACAAAAAACTTCAAGAACATGTATATGACTGCAATATTATAGTTGGAGACTTCAAAAGAAATAGAACCAACATGGTAGAAACATGCATGTATATTAGTAAGTGAAAGAGATCAATCTGAAAAGGCTACGTGCCATATGATTTTAACTATAGAATGTTCTAGAAAAAGCAAAACTGTGAAGACAGTAGAACGATCAGTGTCTGTTAAGGGTTGGGGGGAGGGATGAATATGCAGATCACAGAGCACTTTTAGGACATTTCTAGTACTCTGTATGATACTATAACAATAAGTATATGGCATTATACATTTGTCCCAATGCATATAGTGTACTGACCAAGAATGAACTCTAATATAATATATGGACTTTGCATGACTATGATGTGTCAATGTAGGTTGATCCTTGGTAATAAATGTACCATCTATGAGGTTGCAGAACATATATGGGAACTCTTTATCAATATTTTTTGTAAATTAAAACTGCTCTTGAAAATAGTATTTTTAAGTAGCTATGAAATATTGCTCGTGTTTTCTTTGCTGCTTCCCTTCTGTTCAGACTTTCAATATTATCCTATATTATCCAAATAGGGAGCATGTCCTACTAGGTTTCGCTACCTGCCTCCAAACAACAGTTTCCCCATCGGCACCTGCCTACACTCTTTGTGTTCCCCGTATTCCCAACGAATGTCTCTATCTTAAGTTACTTTTCCAGAAAGCAGATCCAGAGACAAGGCTGTGAATAAAATCGCTTTGTAATTTGGGAAATGGAGACAGGAAAGAAAAGAAAACAGTAAGATGTACATTATCCAAAAGTGTTTAGAACTAGGTAAATTTAGGTTCAATCTCACTGGGAAATCCTGGGAGACAGGGAGAAGCACCCCTTTCTCTTATCTATACCACAACCTCACTAGCTTCCAAGGGGTATTTATTCTCCAATCCATCTGCCATTGGCCAAGAATTGTTCCTGATTCATTCGATCCCTCATGTTTTTAGCCTGCCCGTGCACGCACAGATAGAAGGCCTCCAGCAGAGGTAAAAGGGCTTCTAGTAGAGTGCAAGTTACCAGAATGGTGAGTGCCAAGGCCATCATGAGTGGACACTGATGCAGGACTAATTTAGTGCACATCATACCTCCATGGCTGTGCTTGAACTGCTACTTGTGTAGGGTCTGCCTCTGTTGTTGTTGTTGGCAGTGAAATTTTACTTAACCTTTACTCTCAAGGTTGTCACTTACTCTAAATACATACCTGAGGAATAATGAATGATTTCTCCCTGTACTTTCATCATACTTCCTTGGAGATTAGAATATCAACCTGTACTTCTGGTTCCCCTCTGCAGCATCCTAAAGGGCTCTCATCTCTATTTTACAAATGAGGAAATGCATGAGTCATGCCCGAAACTGTCTGACTCCTAAAAGTTGGATCCCAGACTTCAACCTAGTACCCTCTACCCAGAATCTTCCACTTGGCTCAAAAACCCAACCACCCTGACGTAAACTGAATTCATATCTTCAATATTAAAAAATTTAAGACCAACTGGCTGAAATAAATCCTCTGACATTCAGAGACTCAGCAGCACAGTGAGGAACAGATTCATCTAAGGATGATCACTTTATATGGATTACTTCTACAGGAATTGCTCCACAAAATCTGAGTGCAGATATGAACATGTCTATATTTTCAACCAATAGCCCAAGCAGTACCTGCTTTATGAAAAAGAAGTCCAGTTTCTCCCTCCAGGTGCTCCTCATTTTTCATGGCAGTTTCCAAACAAAAGATCACAGACTCCACATGGAAGCATGTGGAGACTCATGCCTCAGAGACTCAGTGTCTCAAACCACTGCTTTCATTGAGTCCTGCTACAGCACAGTAGACACTTGAAAGAGGCCCCACCCAGCCAACTAGTCAAGGTGGTCTCTTGCTGTGATTATCTCATGGTCTGAATGGTACCCAGCTGATTTAAGAAATTTCACTGATCCTGTGCCCTCCAAGCTACACTTGGGCTTCCAGTATTTATTGAAGCAATTAGTGCTCAATCCCTTATAGTCTTCTACATGGTAAACACAGGGTGTTTGCGGGCCCCAGAACACCAGGACAGAATGGTTTGGGTGCCTGCTAGTTAATATGTATAATGATCTTTTCTCTTTGCTGTTTTCTTTTCTCAACCCTATGGCATGTATTACCAATTTAATATTAGAGTGTTTGTTCTTTTTAGTGATATTAACTGGTGCAAAGCTCAGAGTACAAATTCATCTGAGCAAGAAATATACAATCCTTTACTTTATAAAACCTGATTTTTATTTTGAAATCCACCTTCCCACAGAGGTGGTAGGAATCTTGAACTCAATCTCATTCATAATGAATGAGATTTTTTGTCTCCTTGTGGGGCACTGGAGAGTGCTCTGGGATTCAGAAGTGGAAGCTCTCCTATCATGAAGTATTCATTCATACAGAAAGCAACTGACATACCCTCAGTTCCAATCCCTGTGGCCACTTCTAATCTGCTGGCTCACTCATGCTTCCAGGAACACTTGAAACAGATAACTCTTCTCAGAATGCATCCATGGACCCCATTTCTCCAATACACCACACAGTCATTTCCTCTGAGAGTTTTGCCACTACTCACTACTGATGGCCGAGGCCCCAGTCCCTACCACGCACAGGCTTATACATGGTATCTTATTTTTACAAACTTTTAGGCTAAGACATATCTCTCTAGTCTTAAGGAGTTAAGTCCAGCTCTACCTGCTACTTTAAGCCAAGATATTTCATCCTGCCAGCCAATTTTCTCTCCTATCAGGGATTTTTTGAAAAAATAAGCAGATAAACCAACAAATAATAAGTCTAAAAGAATGGCAAGGTACATCTACTTTCTGCCCTTTCACACCTCTTCCATGACTTGGATAGAAGGAAGAGAAGGAGTGATTAAGGAAGAAAAAGATTCCAGATTAACAGTGCAAATTCTTACCCTAGATACACACAGAAACATAAAGATATAATTACAATCCCTTCATCACATTGGAGCTATAAACTATCCTTACTCCACATGAAGCTAATAACCTAAGCCCTTGTACACAGATACCCCCTTTATACTCCATTTTTACCTCCAAAGTAGGTCCTCTTGTTATACTCTTACTCTTGTACTATACATAAAAAAATTTTAGGATTCTAGAAAGCCTTGTCCATCCCACTTTTTAAAAGGGAATTGCTCCCTAAAGGTCTAAGGTGATTTTCTGGCTACAAATATATTCTCTAGTGGCCTATTCACAAAAAATATATATAAATAAAAAAAAGTTAACATGTGTCAGTTGATATAACTTGATAAACCTTAATATATTTACATTCACTACCAAATGACAAGAATAGAGGGGAGGATAAAGATACCCAGAGACTGAGAACTATAATTCTGAGTTAGAACTTGTCTTCTGCTTCTATAGACATCACCTTGTTAGGAAAGACTTAAATATAAAGCAAACCTTACCCGTGCCCAAACAGGAAGAAACATTTTTGTGACTGTCTGTTCTTATAGTCTAACAAGCATCATTTTGGAGAACAAAAAGAGAAAGATCAAAAATTTTCTGAAAAACAACACAGCTATTCAGATATATAGAGATCATAGTCATCCTCTTTGTAAGATACTCTAAAGATGTTCAGATGTTCAGAGGCCGCTCAGGAGAAAAAGAAAAAATGCAAACTCTTAAATCTCAGTTAAATAACTGTGTTTACTGCAATATAAGCTAATAGTTATTTATTATTCACTATTTGGTAGAAACAAATAAATATTCTCCCACTTGTTAGTCCCCGGGGGCTTTCTTAATCCTATCTGGATTTACTTTCTGTGAATTTCTGAGTAATCAGAAGCGATGAGTTGGATTCATCT
>PVKM010047438.1:0-11451 GCA_004027735.1 Carollia perspicillata
TGACTGAGACAGCTCTAAAATACTTGAGACCTAGTTGCACTTTGTCTAGATTAATTTAACACAAGGTTCCCCCTGGTGTTCAAAAGCAGATATATCAATCCAAATCCAAATCTGCATTCCTATTTCATTCAATAATCTGTATGTTTTACAGTGGTTTCTGGACTCTTTCAGGAAGGGAAATCTATTTTATGCACTTATTAATTCTCTACACATTATCAAGAGCTATATCCTCTTGGTTTGATTTGTGAGCGGTGTTTGTTTTCCTTAGTGTCCACTCCATTTCATTTCTGGATACTGCCCGAAGGGGACAGACACAGTATTTCGGAAGGGAAGGAAGAGCAGGGAATTTACACCCACCGCGTGGCGGCTATGGCCAGGCACTGTTTTCCTCCCTCCCTCCTCTCTCCCTTTCTCCCCAGTGTCAACACATATTTACCCAGGCTCCACTGTTCTAGGTGCTGGTGTTGCAACGGTGAATGAGATGAAAAGTGCCTGCCACTGTGACACACTTAGACTCTAGTGGCAAAGACAGACAATAAACATGTTTTAGAAAATAAAAACACAGAGAATGCCAGTCTGCAATAAGTGGTATAGGTACTAGAGAAACACAGGTGGTCAAGGACATTCTCTTTGAGGTAAGAACTGCATGACATGAGAAACACACCAAAAGGATAACCAGGGGTCAGGCATTCCTGGTGGAGAGAAGAGCTGGTACAAAACCCCTGGCATATTCAGGAAACCTCAGGAGGCAAGGGGCTGAGCACCACGAGTAAAAAGTGAGGTAGGAGAGAGTTGAAAACAGGAGATGGATTTGATCCAACTTCCTGGTTGAGAAAAGCACTGTGCAAAGAAAGAGTCTAGGAGGCAAAGGTGGAAAGCAACAAGGCCAGTACAGGAAGGAGAGACGGTGAGGGCTTGGACTCGGGGGGTGGGAGACGTTGTGAGAAGGGCTGCAGTGAGATATGTTTTGGTAGCAGAGCTGAAAACATCTGCTGAAGGAGTAAGTGGGGGACATGTGAGAAGGGAAGGACTGAAGGACGACCCCAAGGTGAAATGATGGGCAGCCATGGGGGTGGGAGGAATCAAGACTTTAATTTGGGCTGTCTTCAATTATTCCAAAAAAAAAGGTCACAGTTTAAGACTATTAAAAATAATTCAAGAATATAAAGTCACAGATACTAAGTGTGTGGAGCAATGATTTATCCCAGTGGTTTGGTCTCCAAAGACCACGGCCTCTCCACTCTGCGGGGCTGCCTGTCCAGGGGTCTGTCCAGCTGGGTCTGGCTGTGTGGTTGCGTGTGCCTCTGAGACACATTACAGTCCTGCAGAACACCCCAAATCACTCCAGTCCCTTTCAAAAATATGGACTCATCCTCGCTTATTGTAATTATCCTCAATAATTGATACTTCCCTTAGTACTTTGAAGCCTAGCCTTCAGTTTTTTAAAGGAGACAGGTCAGTAGAATATCATGGGCTCTCACTCTGATTGGATAGTTTGGTTAGAGATTTGTCCCCATAAGCCAAGGTCGTAGGTTTGGTCTCGGGTTAGGGCATATCCAAGAAGGAGCAACCAATGGGTGGATAAATAGGAGAAACAACAGATCAATGTTTGTCTCTCTCTCTTTCTCCCTTTCTCTGAAACCACCACCCCCAATTATCAATAAATTGAATTTTTTTTAATTGTTAACTTAAAAAAAATAGTATACAGGCTCTGGAGCAGGACTCCTGGGTTCAAAATCTACAACTAGGTAGGAGGCTCCACATGATCTTTGTACTCTTGTTTGGTCAAATTTTAAAGTTTAATCAGGGAAATGGTAGTTTTTCACTGCTAATTTTTTTGAAATGTCACTAGGGCACATTGTTAGTGAGACGTGCTGCTCTCAGAGCCCGAGAGCACGTTTAGCCTAAGACTTGTCGTACGTACACTGAACAGACAATCGCATGACCCGATGAATTACCTCAAGCCGTCAGCCACATGAAGCGCGATCCTGTGCTGCAGAGTTCTCGTGAGAGTGGCTTTGTCCTGCTGCAGCAGGCGATCCAGGGAGCCCTTGGAGGCCAGCTCCATCACCAGCATCCGAGGACGAATCCCAGCTGCCAGCAAAGATATTAAGCTGGGGTGGTGGAGGTGGCAAAGCACCACCAGCTCCTGCAAATGCCAAAAACCATTGAAGAGCAATGCAGTATCAGCTCTGACCCAAGTGCCTCCTTCCCTAAGCGCACGAACACTCTGAGTGTTTTTTCTTGTGATTAAATTATCAAAAACTTTCTGCTTCTTCTCTCAGCTTTTTAATAGTTTTTATACTTTCAGGAATGCACACCTGGTTTTGAAACTCTAGCTTGAGTTAACATTTTAAGTTCTAGTTTTCCTGTTTCTGTGCTTGTGCTTTTAACAGAACATTCAATGCAGAGACAGAACGCACAAAGGGTCACGCGAACTGGTCCCGTCAGTCTTACTTACTGAATCCTAGTGAGCCCCAGAATCCTTCTCAGCCCAGGGTTCTGAGAAGCCACTGCTAATCAACTGTTAACTGCAAATCATCTCTGCTTTAACTGGAACAGTTTACTAAGGCCACAGAAATATATGCTGTGACCCTCTCCTGAAAACTCCACAGATAATATATGGTATCACTCTCTCCTGAAAAATCTAATGACTTCCTGTACTCTTAGATTAAAACTCCATGTATCTACATACACAGCCTCTGTGGCCTGACGTGGGCTCACCCCAGCCCACCTCCCAGACCTCAACTCCTTTCTCTCTGCTCTTCATTCACCAGCCTCTGCCACGCTGGCATTCGTTCAGCCCCTGGCACACGCCCAGTTCCTTCCTTACAGGCATAGTTTCTCTGCCTTTGCTGATCCCTCTGCCTAGAAATCTGTTCACCATTCACAGATCTGAATGGCTGAAAGCTTCTTGCCATTCAGATCTTAGCTTAAATACTACGACTTCCACAGAGATATCTAAAGCAATCGCCACCTGCAACAATTTCACTCCAACCCAAGAACTCAGATACCATTTTAGCTTGAACAAAGATGTCTCCATTTTGATATCACCTTTTCCTAGACCACATCATGTGAGACTTTACACTCTCCTTTATGATATTCCTGCTTTTTAATTCCATATGCACTTCATTCTGCATACTTCACTTTACTCTGAAACTGTAATTTAGATGAGATTCATAGCTTAGCTGATTTGAAACTGAATCACGTTTTCAAGTGTGATTTCTGCAGAAGCTCTGCTTCTTAAAGACCAGCTTCAAAGATGAGAAGTGTCAGTGCCAACTGCGTTTGTCGGGAAACCGAAGTGTGGAAAAATCTGCCGACTGAACAAGAAAGGCTGAATACCCTGAGAGGGGATTTTCCAAGAACAAGACTTTCAGACTGTAATTGTCTACCCTTAGTAGATGAAAAGCCTTTTTCTTCTATGTCTGATTAGCTCAGTTGGTTAAAAGCTATGACAAGTCAAGTTAGCTCTGTTTCCTTTCATAGACACAGACATAAGCCTAATCCAAATTTTCTCTTAGAAAAGCAGCTCAGAGAGAAAGAGAAGAAAAGAGTGTAATAGAATGACCACAATTCACAAGCACTGGTAGCACAACCCTCAAAATGCAGCACTAAACATGAAAGTGTTTTCGTTTTTTTGAATCCTTACCTGAGAATATGTTTATTGATTTTAGAGAGGAAGGAAGAGAGAAGGAGAAAAACATCGATGTGAGAGAGAAACATCAATCAGTTGCCTCCTGTACACACTCTGACTGGAGATCAAACCCACAACCTAGGTGCATTCCCTAGCTGGGAATCGAACCCACAAGCTTTTGGTGTACCAGGTGATGCTCCAACCAAATAAGCCACTCGGCCAAAGCCTCCTTCCTTCCTTCTTTCCTTCTTTCCTCTTTTCCTTTTCCTTTTTCTCTTTCTTTCTTTTTCCTTTTTTTTGGAAGAAGCTGCATATCACTCATACTCTACTGTTTCTATTTCTTCTACCATTTCCCTGGCTCACCTAGCTGCCTATGCACTAAACCATCCTGTATAGATTTCCAGTGTTCTGATTTCCAACAGGGTTTCCTGACTGAGCACACTACCACAAATGTGAACCATACATTGAAGAGTAATGACTCAGGCTGAAAAATAGATTCATATAACAAACTGTCTACGGATTGAAAGATATTGTGCCCAGATTTGGTTCACGGACTTGCTTCTACATACAAAATGTTTATCAGTTTATTCCTGGAGCTACAGTGTGACTTTTGGTACTACTAATAAAAATTACTTTGGGACATTTCACACAGACATAAAGTTATTTTTATTATTTAGAGTAATGTATTATAAATGTGCATTTTCTAAGTCATTTAGATTCCGAACCAGGCATAAAGTATGTTTTTAAAATAAACCAAGGGAAAAAGAATGAATAGTTTCAAAAATACAATAGAGTTCTGGTATAAGATGGCAGAATTCACACTGGATTTTATCTCTCCTTTCACCCTATCTCTCTCCCTCATTCTTACTGTCAGAAAAATTTCAGAAAAAAAAAGAATAAATCCCCACTAGCACCCAAAACAAGAGAGGGTACTGACGGGCAGGACCACTCCCACTTATGCATTTGATATCCATTCACTTTTCTTTCATTATAAGACTACCTTGACTTTTGCTCAGCTGTACAACCTTCACCCATGGAGCCCATTAACTTTAGGGGAAAGTGACCCCAACTCCAGTCTCAGGGAAAGGTGGGAATAGTCTAAGTAATACCATCTCTATTACCACCGTGATTGCTTCAGTAACACAGGCCTACGCCAATCAGCACACAGCACTGCCTGAATGCAACTGCTTGCTGAGAAAAGAACGTGTGACTTAACGGAGGCCAGGAAAAGCTTTTAAATGGGCTACTGTGTATGGATTTTAGCTCCTTTGAAATACAAGACCTCAAGGAGAACACTCTTTCCTTCTGTACATCTAGTATTTAACTGTGAAGCCTGGGAACAAGAATCTCAGAAAACTGTCTTTTTTTTGTTTATTCCATGAGGAAAGGACAAAGTTGGATTTCATAATTAAACTTAAGTAAACTTTTGGGGGAAGTACAGTTATCATTTTGCATTTTCCAAAACATGTGCAATACAAGGGTTCCAGAAGATTCACAATGTATGATTTACTGTTATAATGTTACTAAATTTCTTACTTGTCTTAACAGTCTAAGTGATGTATGTTTATTAAAAATCTTTACAGCCACTTCTTCGCCTTCGTAGGTGGCTCGATAAACCGATCCAAAACTGCCATCACCTTTTGGAAAGAAAGTACAAAGCACGTAAGTTAATCTGTCCAAGCGGGAAAACTAAATTATGTCTGTTGTAATTATACCTGCTGTATACTTGAAGATAAATCTTACCCACTTGTTTCAGTGAATCAAGTCTCCTTTAATGATCCCTCTTCCTTCTTCTGCTCCATACATTAAGAAGCAAATGAAGATTTTGTCCCTACTCTTCCTATCTTCCATCTAGGTACTTCCCACTCAAATACCTCATCCACTCCCTAACTTAATCTCTCCCTATATAGCGAACATTTTCACATTTTCACAAGCTCCTTCCTGAACTATGTTGACAACTTTGTGTCGGAGATTTCTATTTGTATGGTCCTCCAAATCTCAATCCCATTCCATCAAAAGACACATTCATTTTGTTTCCTCCAAGTGAGTTTTTATTCCATCTTCCACATATCTGATAAAACAATCTGTTTGCGTTCCTTCTGGAGTCAAAGTTCAAAAATTATCATATCTGTCTTCCCCAAGCCTAGCCCCAAAGCTAACTGGCAATATACTTTGTCTCTTTGAGACTGAAAAATGGCTGCATCGCTCAGTTGAAAACCTCTTTATCTGCCTTCCAACCCCTCCAATTAATGTAAATGCAAGCACACATTATATAAGTGTGTGTGCCTCCATGCTAGTCCTATCCTCATCTTGAACCTGGTCTACAAGAGTGTGCACAAAGCAAAGTCTAGATCTGTAACATGATATTACTTTAAAATATATCATTCCAAAGGAAAATAATTATGACAATTATATGAAGACGTGAAAAACCATAATACAAATACATTTGAAAACTGTATAGATTACTAGACAACAATGCATCCTAATTTCAATTCTCAAACCAAAAAAATATAGTTACCCAGGAGAAACTCTGGAGCTTGTTCAAATTCCAGTTCATCACTATTCAACATAATATTTCTAGGAAGGTCAGCCAAAATCAGGTCAGGAGCAATCTGAGATATGGGAATGGTGAGCCTTGGCTGATCTGGATTTACTAGGAGGTCTCCTGAGAAGTACACAAAATGTTAAAGAAAAACTTTAAAGGATGCCTATGAATTTGTGATTTTGATTTTCAAAAGTTTTCTATTATTTCTGATCAGTCTTGGAGGTTTTCTTACAATCCTCTTTTTCTCTAGGAAATTTGAGAAAGGTTAAATTCATATCTATCTATTGGAACTTTAAAAACTCATTCTTGGGTTCACTCGTTAGAAGGAATTCAGAATTGCCTTATGCTACCCAATATGTGACTGGGAGATTATCTATTATCTACTTTTGACACATCAATGGAGCAACTGTTATATGGCTGACATGTTGCTAAGTTATGTCCATGAATCATCTTTTTGAATTTCTGTAACAATTGTATGGAACAGCTTTGGTTAGTGTTACCATTTCACAGATGAAGTTACGTTGCTCACTGTGCCAATACTCATCCTCTCTAGCCAACATTCTTCTGGATCTAGAGCACGTGATCCCACGGGTAACAAATAGAATCTGTTTTTCTGAACTGTCACTGCAATTGAATGTAGTGTTCTCTAACTCATCCCTCACGGGGAAGAATACTTTCTACATTTATTGTGAAACTCACTTTACAAATATTGAAAGATCACTTAAAAACATCCGTTAAGTTGTGTCAAATCATACCTTCTTCAGCTTTCTTCATCAAGTCATCAAGTAAGATTTTTTGATGTTCTTCACCATCATTAAAACTATATAATGCCCATTTCTTCAACAAAGTTTCTCCTTCCCCACAAATATCAATCTCCAATAACCCAGGAAACCATTCTTCCATGAGAGAATCGATGTGGTCCACAACTTGGCCCAGAAGAATACAGCCTACATGATCCAAAGAGAAGCTCGTCACCACCCTATTTGAACTTGATTCTAACACAAGGCTAAATAAGAGGAACTATGAAGTTAAAAAGAAGTCTAGTTCTTCAGTGGTAGAATTCAAGGTTTTGAATTAATTTCCTTACCTTTTCTACAAGAAGGAACTGTAATTTTTAAGAAACTCTCTGGGTGATTATCTAAGACTTCAGATCCAACCAGACAATAAGCTTCAGGGGACCAGTTCAAGTAGATGCCTTGTCGCCAGTACATCCTATTTGGGCGAAGTGCTCGTTCTGAAAGAAGTTTCAATGGATCCAGGTGTATCATTAACTATTAACTACTCCATAAGTTAAAGGAGAAAAAAATCACTCTACACATTCCAAGTGACAGTAATAGAGATGTATTTATTTTGGGAAAAAACTGTTGGAATAATTATTGATCATCCTTTGAATATGATGCTAAATATTTTATCCTTAATTTTGCAATAAAGTAAACAAAATGTCCAGTAGACAATTAAGATGAATTTCAGGTTCATAGTGTTGATTAGTTTAATATGCTTAATAGATGAAGAAAGAGAATCATAAATATTTTCTCATAAATTTTATAAAGAAGTTGGTGATCATGCTAAAACCAAAACTTCCTGTATGTTTTAACGCGGTGTAACTACCTTTATGCTGATTAATTACAAGTAAGAGATGGTTTATTTCAGAACAGAGTGACACCTGCATTTCAAGGCTCATTTTTATTCTTTTTTTTTGTAAACCCCTCAGGGTTTGTGTAGCAGAATGGAACCATCACAGTCCCTACACTGAGTGGTACAAATGGTTAGGACGTTACACTTGTTGAGTAAATCACCTGACCTCACAGTGGTCATTTCTAGTGTTTCTTTGTTCATTTGTGTGTGTGTGCGTGTGAGAGTGTCTATGTGTGTGTATGTTTAAACCAATGACTCCTGGTAATCCACCTTCTAAAACTATCGCTTCTAATCTGCTTTAACTTAGAAAGCAAGATGCTCATACTTATTATAAATATGTCTAAAATATGGATGAAATGAAAAACTGAGGAATTTTCTTCTTGACAAACTGCACACACTATTTGAGCACATGTCTTTATACTGGCCAACCTCAGGTCTTATGAGCCTATTTTCAGATTTGCAGGTGCCTTACAAGTAAGTGATATATTAATTTTGATATGCTTTCCCCCTAACTTCTCTAAGTATCGTCTTCATTAAATACATACCTCTTCCTGAAAGCATGTAAGGTGAAATTTCAAGTAATCGACTGATTAATCTTGACCAAAATCCCATTGGAAAATAAGGCATTTCATACAGTCGAATGATAATTTCAGAGTTCTCACAATGGGGAAGCTCTATTACAGGCCTGTGGTCAGACAAACTAAATGAAAAAGGACATCATCATTAAAGAGCTTCATAAAATACACACCCTTGTTGACCAAAGTGCTTTACTACTTGAAATTGATGAATCGATGGTAAATATTCTAAGCAATTGCCCTTTTTTATAATATTCTTTTGTTATATGCTCTTTTTGTTTTAAAAATTCAATGGTTATTTAATCAATTTAAATGTATGCTCAGATGTAGTAGAAGCATGAATTTTTTCAGAATTCTTATTTACACTAATAAATTAATTATTATGATTAGTTATGCACAAACAAGTATCCAGCAAAGGATTATATAAAACTTGAAATCCCTGGCTGGTGTGGCTCAGTGGATTGAGTGGTGGCCTGTGAATCAAAGGGTCATCAGTTCAATTCCCAGTCAGGGCATATGCCTGGGTTGTGGGCCAGGTACTCAGTAGGGGGCATACCAGAGGCCACCGTGCATTGATGTTTCTTTCCCTCTCTGTCTCCCTCCCTTCCCCTCTAAAAATAAATAAATAAAATAATTAAAATATAAATACTTTTTTAAAAACTTGAATAGACTGCGTGTCCTAGAAAAAAGTGTTTATCTACTTTTAAAATTGGCCGCCATCCATCAATCAATGTAATTTGCACTTTTCAGTGTCATATTACTTTATAATATTCCCCAGGTTCTTATAAAGCAATAAGAAAAAATTTATAAAACTGGGCCAGAAATTAGACCTCTATTGTGTTGCCCCTTTCTTCTAATAATTAACTGCCATAAATTCTTTTAAGACTCTGGTAAAAATTCACTACCTCCACAAAACTTACCTACTATAATAAATAACTCAGCACCATGTAAAGAGCCACACATATGCAATAATCTCCACTATTTACCTTTGTGAAATAATTTAAGCAGTTATAAACCAAATAGTAATTACAGACATAAAATAAGTCTCTTATGTTATCTTTAAAATGTCAAATGTAGTATTTTCACTAAAAGTAAATATTATACTTCAGAAGAAAGTTTAAGCAAACTTTATAAACAGAAATAATATTTAGTATATTAATCATAGATCAAAGTTTGACAATTCAAATAATACAATTGATAGTGTTTCCATAAGATAATAAATTTTTTAAGTTTTGGGTTTACCTGCTTGGAACCAACAAATATTCTTCTCCTATTGGCAAGGCAATCTGAAATTTTTCTAGGAGTTTAAAGTACTGATGCATGTAGTTCTTCGGAAATCTCTTTTTCTTTGAAAGAAATTTTTCCACATCTCTACGTGAAATAATTCCTTTGGGATGCTTTGAATAGCCTTCCACTTTCACTGTCAAAATCTGAAAGATTCAAACTTATAAATAATAACTGGAATTTACTTTCTGAAAAGTTTTGAATTCAATGAATTTTGTGTCACTTTGCTCACTGAAAATAATCAGAATAACGTTAACAAGGTCAAATATAATACAGGAGGACCTAACTTCACTAAGTAGTGATGATGTTATCTAGGAGCCCAATAGGGCATCCACTCCACTCAAAAAAAATTTTTTTAACTCCTTTTCACATGTATCAGCAAATATGTTCTCTCATTGCCTGGGTTGTCTTTTCATTTTGTTGATGGTTTCCTTTGGTGTACAAAAACTTTTTAGTTTGATATAGTCCCATTTGTTTATTTTTTCTTTTGTTTTCCTTGCCTCAGGAGATATATCAGATAAAATATTGCTACAAACAAGGTCAGAGATATTCCTGCTCATGTTTACTTCTAGAATTTTATGGTTTCATGTCTAATATTGAAGTCTTTAATCCACTTAGAATGTATTCTTGTGTGTAGCATAAGAAGGTGGTCTAGTTTCATTTTTCTGCATGTATCTGTCCATTTTTCCCAGCACCATTTATTGAATAAACTATTTTTAGCACATTGTATGTGCTTTCTTCCTGTCAAATATTAATTGGCTATAAAGGTGTGAGTTTACTTCTGGACTGTCTATTCTGTTCCTTTGACCTCTATGCCCATTTTTATGCCAGTATCATGCTGTCTGGATTACTATGGTCTTATAGTATAGTTTTATATTCAAAACACATAAAGAACTTATAAAACTCAACACCAAAAAAACCCAAACAATCCAATTTGAAAATGGGTGAAGGATCTGCATAGACACTTCACCAAAGAGGATATATAGATGGTTCATAGACGTATGAAAAGATGCTGCAGCACTAATTATCAGAGAAATGCAAATTAAAACCACAATGAGGTATTACCTCACACCTGTCGAAATGGCTATAATCAATAAATCAACGAACAAGTGCTGGCAAGGATGTAGAGAATGGGGAAAACTTTTGCACTGTTGGTAGGAATGCAGACTGTTGGAACCACTGTAGAAAGCAATATGGAGATATCTCAAAAATTAAAAATGGAACTGCTTTTTTCACCCAGTTATCCCACTTCTGCAAATACATGCAAAGGAACACAAACACTAAATGAAAGAACACAAGCACCCCTATGTTCAATGCAGTGTTATTTACAACCACAAAAATAAGGAGCCTGCGCAAGTGTCCATCCATAGATTAGTGGATAAAACAACTATGAGACATATATACGTGGAATACTACTTGCCATTAAAAAGAACAAAATTTTACCCTTTGCCATGGACCTGGAGAACATTATGCTGAATGAAATAAGGTAGTCAGAGAAAGATAAACATCATATGATTTCACTCATATGTGGAAACTAAGGAACAAACTGAACTAACACGCAAAACAGAGACAGACTCACAGATAGAGCAGGATGACAGCTCTGGAGTTGGGGGAGGTTAGGGGCTAGAGAGATGGAGCCAAAAAGGAAAAGGACTCATGGACAAGGACAGCAGTGTGGTGATTGCGGGGAGCGGGGAGGGGAGTCTATATGAGGGCAAAATGGTAATGAAAAAAGCACAATACATTTTTTAAAAGTTATTATATTTCCACCCAAG
>PVKM010047439.1:0-11454 GCA_004027735.1 Carollia perspicillata
AACACATAGGAATATAGGTAAAGCTCATTAATCGATATCAGGCGGCAAGGATCAAACAATAGATAACATTTCAAAGAAATCTGAGGGCTTAATCTGAGTCAGTGTCTGTCAGGTAAGGGGTTACAAAAACTTTGGGAGACATACTCATTTCCTGCCCGGAGCTTTATCATATGAATGAGAACACTCTTAGCAAAGCAGGCTTCACAGGATTTTGCGGTTTTTTTATACCCGATCACCCCGGAACCCACTCTAGCCATCAGAGGGCTGCACTGCCCCCTGTCATGTGTTTTTAGGCTTAAGTGGATTAGAGCCAAGAAGCACTTCTTCCAGATGGAGATGGAGACTCAGGCCATGTCAGAATAGCTGGGGAGCAAGGGTCCATCACCCCCTCTTTGCTGCAGCCCCTGGAGTCCTTCCTTGAGGGCTTCCCAAGTGATTGTGTCTGGCTTAGGTTGCTTCCCCCTCTGAGGGGTCTTACCCATCATTGACTAACTGACCAAGCATTGGGGGCCAGAGATGGATGAAGCAGAAGCAGCACTCCTGCCAGGGAGATAAGCTTTGTCTCTTTAGTGGCTCATAGTATGGAGGTCGCTCACTCAGCCTTAGCCATGGGGAGCAGTTACAACTCCTGAAACCAGGCAGAGTGGTTCACAACAATGACCAAAATGGGAAAAAATTAAAAATAGGAATTCTGAGGATAGGAAGATGGTGTTCGAGTCAGTGGAAGCTGAGCCCACTCATTCCTGCCATCAGCACAGATTTTTGGCTGATGTGTGCAAGGTGCCTGCAGCAGAGGAGAAACCAGACCAAAAATGCAGCTCAGTAGCTCCCTCCCCTCCCAGAGGCAAGGATGGAGCAGTCCCACACAGGGACCCCCCAACCCTAATCAGCAGAGACTTGGGAGGATATATGGAGTCTGGGAGTCTCAGGCTGCACTCACATATCAAGCAGCATGTCCATTGCTGCAGACCAACTAGGAGAGTTCTGGGGAGAAATTCTAACTCCTTAAACTGTTAGAAGCACCAGCGGGCTGCTGCCAGCCCTGATTGAAGAGACTTTTTCCTTTCTGGGGAGGTGTAATATGCAGAGAACCAGGCAGTGACTTGGTGTTGCAGTTTAGGTGCTACATAGGGACTTTTAACACAGGGGCAGAAGCATGGCTGAGCAGGGACCCTGCACTCATGTACAGCTGCCCAGCCAGCAAAGAAACCAGGCTGAAAGTGCAGTTCCTACCCACAGAATGCAGCTGGGCAGGAAAATTAGGAAGCTGCACAGTGAGGGGAGTGAGGGGTTTCACCCGGCAGAGCTGGGGAGTTAGGGGCTGTGCAGAGAACAGAGAGTGTGGGACATCAGCAACAAGCAGGAAACAGCTGACTCATTTACAGAGATTGGCCCCCTCACATGAAACAGCTAATTCATCAGAAACTATACTGGAAATAATCTAGGACAACTAAGACATGGGGCAGGGGCATAGGAACACATGACCATCTTCTCTGATGACTGACCTCACAGGGGAGAACAGGATTCCACCCTCTGAATCACACCAGAAGGCCCCCTATAGGCCGGTAGAGGTGGTGCACGGTGTGCTGTCGGATGTTAGGTGAACCAAGCCTGAGCTTTGCTCTGGTAAAAAGCTAGCAGGGCAGAACGGCATGGACTGGTCAAGCCTGAAGAGGACAGCCACAGATTGTGGAACACTTAAATCCTCAACAGTCTCTAAAACTAGACCGGGACATTGTGTGACATTATCAGAGACAGATTCAGAAGAAGACGATAGGTGAACAACAGACTCCACTGAGACGAATTCCACCTTTTTCTTTTCATTATTTGCTTTAATTTTTTCTTCTGTGTAGCTTTTTAATTTTTCCTCTGTCTTCAATTTTGCTCCCATTATTTCACTATTTTTTAAATTTTGGTTTTATTTTAAATCTCATATTTTAACTCTTCTCTTACCCCTTTTTGTGTACTTCCTTCCCTTTCTTTATTTTGTTTTAAATTTTATTTGATTTTTTCCCGTTCTATGTGTTGTTTTTATTCCTCATTCTTACTATTTCTCCTTCCTCCATCCTGTCAAAACAATTTTCTTTCCATTAGTCATCTGAAGTTCTTTTTTCCCTTTCTTATATTATCCTTATTCACTTTCCACCTTTATTAATCTTTGCTTATTTGTCATTGACATTGTGGTTGTTGTTGCATTTCTTTAATTTTATTTCTAGATGTTCACTATTTTTTATTTCAGATCTCATATTTTCCTGTTACCTTCTCCTACTTCATTTTGCCTTCCTCCTGACACTTCTTATTTTCATTTTAAATTTTATTTTATCCCTTTCTTAGCCTAGTTCCTAATCCTTACGATTATTATTTCTCCTCCCTCTACTCTCTCAAAATCATTTTTCTCTCCTTACAAATATCATAATCTTTTTAAAATTCATTCTTTTCTTTTTTTTTTTTTAAGATATTATTTGCTGCCCTGGCTGCTGTAGCTCAGTGGATTGAGCATGGGCCTGTGAACCAAACAATCGTGGTTCGATTCCCAGTCAGGACACATGCCTGGGTTGCAGGCCAGGTCCCCAGTGGGGGCCACATGAGAGGCAACCATACATTGATATTTCTATCCCCCTTTCCTTCCCTTCTCCTCTAAAGATAAATAGATAAAATCTTTAAAAAATATTAAATATTATATTCTTTCTACCTTTATTAATCTTTACTCATTTGTTGTGTATATTGTTGTGGTGGTTGTTTTCCCTTAACTTGGTTCCTATTTTTTTCACTTAAAAATATTCAGACCTCATATTATACTTTTCCCTTCTCTTACTCCATTTTGCACTATTTTCTCCCTTTTGTATTTATGATGTAAATTTTATTTTCTCCTTTTCTTTGCCTGGTTTCTATTCCCTTCTCTTTTTATTTCTCCTCCCTCTACCTTCTCAAAATCACTTTTCACTGCATTAGTCACCTAATACTTTCTTTTCCTTTCTTATAACATTCTCATTTTCTTTCCAACTTTATTAATCTTTGCTCACTTGTTGATATTGCTGTTGTAATTGGGGGTTATTTTTTCAGGACTGGTGTTATTTGCTGGGTAGTTTTGTTTTGTTTTGTTCTGGCAGCACCTACAAAATAGCATACAGTAAGTTGGGGTGTGACTTTTAAGTTAGTCAGCTGCAGTGGAGAACCCACTAACAAAGGAGCCAACAACAATGGAAACTCAATTACAACAAGAGAGCCCACTTAAACAGCATAAAGGGCATCCTTACTGCACACAGCTTAGGAGATCAAGGACACCGCACCACTGAGTCCCATAGGACTCCTACCACAGAAAGTTATACCACGAGGACACGGAGTCAAAGCAGAGAAATCTAAGAAGCAGAAACAAACAAAAGAGTAACCTAAAATGGGGAGACAAAGAAACAACCCCTGATTGATAGGAAAGAAGGCATCCTCAGAGTAAATATAAATGAGGAAGGCAGTCTACCAGATACACTGTTCAAAGTAATTGTTATAAGGATGCTCAAGGAAGTCAGTGGGAACTACAAGGAACTTTATTGTATCTACAAGGAACTTAGTGGGAACTATATCAGCATAAAAAAGGACATAGGAATTTTGAGTAAGAACCAGGAGGAAATGAAGAATACAATATCTGAAATGAAAACTACGTTAGAAGGAATTAAAAGCTAGCTAGATGAAGCACAACATCGAGTCAATGAGTTGGAAGACAAAGGAGAAAAAGCACTAAATAAGAGCAACAAAACAAAACAGAACAAAAGACTTAAAAAAATGAAGATAGTTTAAGGGAGCTTCAGGACATGAAAGGTAACATCATTCACATCATAGGGATACCATAAAGAGAAGAAAAGAAGCAATAGATAGAAAACCTGTTTGAAAAAATAATGACAGAATACTTCCTTAACTTGGTAAGGGAAAATATCATGCAAGTTCAGAAAACACAGAGGGCCCCAATCAGGATCATCTCACATAGGGCCACTGCAAGACACATCATGATTAAAATGGCAAAATTAAAGACAAAGAGAGAATCTAAGGCAACAAGGGAGAAATAGCTAGTAATGCACAAGGGAGCTCTGATAAAGCTATCAGCTGATTTCTCAATGGAAACACTTTAAGCCAGAAGAGAATGGCATGAAATTTTCCAAGTAATAAAAAGCAAAGACCTGCAAACAAAACTATTCTACCCAACAAAGCTCTCATTTATTTATTTTTTGTTCTGGTTAATTTCTTTATCATTTTTTTTGCATTTTTGTTGTTGTTCAAGTACAGTTGTCTCCATTTTCCTGTCCCACTTATTCCTGTCCTATCCACCCTCACCTCCCACCCTCAATCCATCCCCCCTTTGGCTTTGTCCATGGGTCCTTTATACATGCTCTTTGATGACTCTTACCCTTCTTTCCCTATAACCCCTCTCCCCCACCCCTCTCGTTACTGTCAGTTTGTTCTTTATTTCAATGTCTCTGGTTATATTTTGTGTGCTTGTTTGTTTTGTTGATTATGTTCCACTTATAGGTGAGATCATATGGTATTTGTCTTTCACTTCCTGGCTTACTTCACTTAGCATAATGCTCTCTAATTCCATCCATGCTGTTGTGAATTCCATTGTGTAAATGTATCATAGTTTTTTGATCCATTCATTTGCTGATGGGCACTTAGGTTACTTCTAGCACTTGGATATTGTAAATTGTGCTCCTATGAGCATTGGGGTGCATAGGTTCTTTTGAACTGGTATTTCTTAGGGTATAATCTGAGCAGTGGAGGTAAAATAAGAAGCTTCCCAGAGCAAAAAAGGAAAGAAAGAAAAAGCTAAAACAGTACATCTGTACCAAACCAGCATTGGAAGGGATGCTAGAGGTATTACTTTAAGATGATTAGGAAAGAGAGAGGGTGAGAGAGACAGAGGGTGAGGGGAAACACTTATAAAAGGAAAAAATGGCTATAAATAAATATCTGTCAATAATAACCTTAAATGTAAATTGATTAAATGCTCCAGTCAAAAGATATAGGGTAGCTTATGGATAAGATAACATGATCTGCATATATGCTGTCTGCAAGAGACCCACCTCAGAACAAAATATCTATACAGGCTAAAAGTGAAAGGATGGAAAAAATATTTCAAGCAAATGGACCTTAAAAAAAAAAAAAACTGGGGTAGAAACACTTGCAAGAAACAAAGAAGGTCACTACATAATACTTTAGGGAGTAGTCCAACAAGAGGATATAACCCTTGTAAGCATGTATACACCCAACACAGGAGCACCTAAATATATAAGGAAAATCTTGGAGGATAGTAAGAAGAGATAGACAGCAATACAGTCATTATAGGGAATCTTAACACCCTACTGTGCACAATGGATAAGTCATCTAAACAAGAATCAGCAGGATATTGTGATATTGAATGACACTGTAGATCAAATGGACTTAATTGGTATTTATAGAACATTTCACCCCAAAAGAAGCAAAATATACATTCTTTGCAGAAGCACATGGATCATTTTCAAAGATAGGCCATATGGTAGGATGCAAAACAAACCTCAACAAAGGCAAGAAAATTGAAATCGTATCTAGCATCTTCTTGGATCTCAATGGATTGATATTGGAAACCAATCTCAAGGAAAAAAAACACAAAAATATTCAAATATATGGACACTGAATTATATCTTATCAAATAATCGATGGGTTAGCAGTGAGATCAAGAAAGAAATTAAAAGTATCTGGAAACAAATAAAAATAAACACACAACAATCCCAAACCTATCAGACATGGTGAAAGCAGTACTGTAAGGGAAGTTCATAACAATACAGGCCTACCTAAAGAAGATAGAAAAATCTCAAATAAATAACCTAACCCTACTTCTAAAAGAACTGGAAGAACAAAATTAAACAAAGCCCAGAATGAGTAGAAGGAAGAGAATAATCAAGATAGGGCAGAAGTAAATGATATAGAGACTAAAAAAATAAAAGAACATTTCAAATGATCAATGAATTCAGGAGCTGGTTCTTTGAAAAGATAAATAAAATTGGCAAACCTTTAACAAGACTCTTCAAGAATAAAAGAGAAAGGACTAAATAAATAAAAATCAGAAATGAAAGAGAAGTAGCAACCAGTACCAGAGAATACAAAGGTTTATAAGAAATTACTATGAATAACTATATGTCAAGAAACTGGACAATATGGATGACATGGATAAATTTCTAGAGACATACCATCTTCCAAAACTGAATCAAAAAGAAGCAGAAAGCCTAAATAGATTAATAACTAGCAGAATTGAAGCAGTAATAAACTCCTGGCCAAAAAAAAAAAAAAAAAAAAAAAAAGCCCTGGACCAAAGGATTTTCACAGGTGAATTTCACCAAATATTCAGAGAAGAAATGTTATCCTTCTCAAATTGTTCCAAAAATTTCAAGAAGAAGGAAGACTGCCAAACCCTTTTTAGGAGAGCAGTATTACCTTAATTCCAAAACCGGGTAAATACACAACAGAAAAAGAAAATTATGTGCCAGTACCTCTGATGAACATAGACGCTAAAATCCTCAACAAAATATTGGCAGTATGGATCCAGCAATACATTAAAAAGATCATATACTGTGATCAAGGGATGCAAGGATGGTACAATATTCACAAAACAATGAGTGTAATATACCACATAAACAAAATGAAGGACAGAAACCACATGATCATGTCAATAGATGCTGAAATAGGTTTTGATAAAATACATCACCCACTTATGATAAAAAAAGCTCAATAAAGTGGGAGTAGAAGGAGCATTCCTCAACATAATAAGGCCCACATATGAGAAATCTACAGCCAACATTATACTCAATGGGTAAAATCTAAAAGTCCTAGCCACAGCAATCAGACAAGAAAAAGAAATAAAAGGCTTCCAAACTAGAAAGAAGTAAAACTGTCATTATTTGCAAAGGACATGATAATGTACATAGAAAACCCTGTTATCTCCACCAAAAAAACTACTTGACCTAATAAGTGAATTTGGCATAACAGCAGAATCCAAAGTCAATATTCAGAAATAGAAGGCATTTTTGTACAGCAACAATGAACTATGAGAAACTAGGGAAAATATTCTATTTACTATAGCAATTAGAAAAATAAAGTACTTATGAATAAACTTAACCAAGGTTGTAAAAGACCTGTACTCAGAAAACTATAGAACACTGAAGAAAGAAATTTAGGAAGATATGAATCAATAGAAGCTTATACTGGGTTCATAGATTGGAAGAATTAACATCATTGAAATGTCCATACTATCCAAAGAAATCCATATATTCAATACAATTCCTCTTAAAATACCAATGGTATATTTCACAGATATAGAACAAATATTTCAAAAATTTATATGGAGCCAAAAACACCCTTAACAGCCTTAGCAATCTAGAAAAGAGGAACAAAGTAGGAGAGATCATAATACCTGATATCAAACTGTACTACAAGGCCTAAACTACAGTATAGTTATACTATACAACTATACCACTGTAATCAAAAACAGTCTTGTAAGTGGCATAAGAACAGACATATAGATAATTGGAGCAGAATAGAGAGCCCAGAAATAAACCCATGTCTCTATGGTCAGTTAATATTTGACAAGGGGGCAGGAGTGTAAAATGGAGTAAAAATAGCCTCTTCAATAAATAGTATTGGGAGAACTGGACTGGTGCATGCAAAACAATGAAACTGGACCATCAACTTACACCATGCACCAGAATAAACTCAAAACAGATAAAAGACTTAAATATAAGTCATGATACCATAAAAGTGCTAGTGGAAAACATGGGTAGTAAAGTTTCAGACATACTATGTAGCAATATTTTTGTCCATATATTACCTAGGGAAAGGAAAAATAAACAAATGGAAGTACGTGAAACTGAAAAGCTTCTGTAGGGCTAAAGAAACCATTATCAGAATGAAAAGTGAACTGATTATGTAGGAGAAGATATTTGTCAATGATACATTGGACAAGGGTTTAATCTCCAAAATACATGAAAAACTCATAGGACTCTACACCAGGAAGTAAAATAATCAAATTAAATAATGGGCAAAGGACCTGAGTTGACACTTCTCCAAGGAAGACATACAGATGGCGCAGTGGCCCACAGACACAGGAAAGGATGCTCAGCATCACTAGTCATCAGAGAGATGCAAATTAAAGCCACAATGAGATATCACTTCACACTTGCCTGTATGGCATTAATAAATCAACAAACAACAAGTGCTGGTGAAGGTGTGGAAAAAAGGGAACCCTAGTGCACTGTTGGTAGGAATGCAGACTGATGCAGCCACTGTGGAAACCAGTATGGAATTTCCTCAAAGAATTCAAAATGGAACTGCCTTTTGACCCAGCAGTTCCACTGCTGGCATTATACCCTAAGCATCCTGAAAGACAAATTTAAAAGAACTTATGCACCCCCTATGTTTGTAGCAGCCCTGAGTTCCCACCATGAGATGAGTGGATCAAAAACACGTGGTACATTCCCACAATGGACTACTATGCAGCAGAAAGAAAGAACTTCTACCTTTTGCAACAGCATGGATGGAACTGGAGAGCATTATGCTAAGTGAAATAAGCCAGGCAGTAAAAGATAAATAACATATGATCTCACCTATGAGAGGAATCTAATGAATAAAATAAACTAAGAAACAAAATAGAATCACAGGCATGGAAACATGGAACAGACTGGTAACTGCAGAGTGGAGGGCATGGGGCATGATGGTGGAAAGAAGAGAAAAGGACCAAAAAACATATATTGAGTGACCCATGGACATGGACAACAGTGTGGGGATTGATTGTGTGAGTGGTGGGTGGGCAGGCAGAGGAGGGCAAAGGGGAAAAAATTGGGACAACTGTAATAGAATAACAATTACAGGAGAAAAACAAAAATAGGAATTTTTTTATGTCAGTTAAATGTGATTTTACCTTTTCTTTTAAGCAAGTGTGGTATGATGAAAAGAGTATGAGGATTTGTAAAAGAACACCAAATCTAGTGTCATTTCTTTCATGTAATAATAATAATAATAATAATAATAATAATAATATTTCCCACCTCATAGAGTTATAAAGATCAAATAATATATTTTATATAAAATGGCTTTGTAAATTTTAAGTTTCAACATTGATGGAAAGTATACTTATTTTTATTAATAACATGGATCAAAGCCAAAAACTGAAATACAAATAGTATTGTCTTTTAAAATATTCATTTAGAAATAAAAAATATTTTAAAAGCTGAAATCCCATTTACAGTATATTTTACCATGACAATAAATTGAGTTGGCTTCTTAAAGCCACAGAAAAAAAATAGTTCTTAAAAATTCAAGTTATTTACATATTAATACTTTTATTATAAGGGTAATTTGCTATTTACATGATTTCTCATTTGGTTATTTTTTGTACATTCATATATTTTTCAAACTCAATTTATATTGCTTAGAAAAAATTAAATGTATTTGAACTTTGCACATTTTAATACATTTATGTTACACTTTTAATTAGAAAGTTCACTTGACCTTGTTAATTCCTTATTATGAATTCAGGGGTAAATAATCCCCTTAAAATAGTTGTCTTAGCTATTTATGAAGACATTTAATTTGCTTTGCATTCTTTGTTTTCTTAAAGAAAAAGAAAGTTTTACCATTATGGACATTTATGTGCACATTAAATAATCACAAAATAATTTGATAATAACTTGATAAATTATTACCACATTACCACCTTAAAAGTATTTTCTGTTAAATCTTAAGATGTTATCTAAAATAGAATAGGTAATGACTTCGAATAAAATAATGTTGAAGAAAATAGTGGTTTAGAGAGAATCCCATTTCCTTTAAAATAAATTTTAACTATGTTCTATTTAGTAATTGTAATAGACTGTCCATGATAATTTAAGATTTCTAAACTTTTGTGAAACTTTTATAATAGACTCAATTATTTGCCCCTGTTTCTCTTCTTCATTCTTTTGGAAGAATGCACTACTGATAGGGCTTTAAGCTTGAACATTTAAACTGCATGGATTGACAAGGGGGTTGATGGCCGTTAGGCAATGCATATCATTTACTAGGTATTGGTTGGGATGAGAAAATAATCTCAGCATACTCTTGCTTTCATAGATTTATGTTCCAAAGATATGTGGATACATTAGTACAAACAGTGATTTTCAAAGAAAAGATCAACCACCTGGTTATGGTTTGTGAATTACAGTGATTCTTTTATTTTTAATAACAACAACAACAATACATAGAAACCCTCACTGAGCCAAGTGAGTGCCAGGATACACTGATCCTAAAGATTTAATTCGTTCCACCAGTGGATTGGAAGTTGCTATAGCTGAGAAGAAAGAATTGAAGCAGAGATGCTGAGCTTGTATTTAGAAAAAGAGAAAGGAACTATTAATGCATACTTTTTCCCAATGGGACTCATCTCTCTAGAAAGTTCTACGTAACAAGGGAGTTGGGACGTGACTAAGTTTTATGAATTATGATTTCTTGAAGGGAACTTACTGTTATGCAGCCTGTAAGGTCTGTTAACTAAAGAAGGTCAAAGCTTTCCAAGGTTGTTCAGTGTATAGTTTTATTTTCTATTTTTTTAGTGCAATGAGGTTGAACATAAATGATGTTAAAATCTTCTGTTGTTTATAGTTCTATTCCTATTTGTTGTAAGTGTACCATTAGATAATTTTTAAATAATCAGAACAATTGACCCATACAAAAGAATTTTGTAAATACTGTTTTTATTCTTAAAAAACATAAAGCAAAGTGACTTCCCAATTTTGAAACTATGAATCTGTTAATTCCTATATTTGTTTAAAAATAAGAGGGTTTTTTTTACTGTAAAATAACAAACTATTCTGGTTTAATAAACAAGCCTATTTTACTAAGCAGTAGACCAAAGCTTCGTTAAAGAATACCTCTTTTTCACCAAAACCAGATTGCATAATAAAATCACAGAATTGCTTAAAGCAGCCCAAATTAAAGAGAAAGTCAAAAGATCTTTCTGTTAGATGGACTTCATGACCACAGTGAATTCTCAGTTGAACCCAGTGCTATCAGTGTGTCAGGACAGGTTAGATGTTGTGGGAACGGCATGGGCTGGCATGGTAATGGCAAGAGGAGGTCTGCTTACTCATGGCAGCTGAGCTATACACTATTAAAAATGATAAAGTCTTTAAAAAAAATCTAGATTGCTTGTGCAAATCATAGAATTCTTACATTCAAAATGGAAAGGTTCCTTACTAGCAAGGACACCTAACTAGAACAGAAAAGAAATTCTTGGTTCTGGAATCTGACTATTACAGATCTGAGTAATGTCCACTGAGTAAGCAGTCCACTAACAATCTAAACAATAGATATGAGGGGATATATTTAGCTATTAATTATTGGTGAGATGGCAGAATGTTTTAAGTAGAATGAGTCCTAATTATCACTTCAGTAAAGAAGATT